>PVIJ01015567.1:0-35977 GCA_004024925.1 Scalopus aquaticus
GCTGACTATACTGCTCGGGGTCTTCATCTTCTGTTGGGCCCCCTTTGTCCTTCATGTCCTCCTAATGACGTTCTGCCCACATAACCCTTACTGTGCCTGCTACATGTCCCTCTTTGAGGTGAATGGCATGCTGATCATGTGCAATGCCGTCATCGACCCCTTTATCTATGCCTTCCGTAGCCCAGAGCTCAGGGATGCATTCAAAAAGATGATCTTCTGCAACAGGTACCAGTAGAATTATTGCTCTCTAATTTTAGTAGCCATGGGGATAACATTGTCAAGTGACAGGATAACCTGGCCTACCAATAAATGCTACTGCTTCCAACTGTCCTTTCCTTCCCTAAAGTGCTTGAGATGATCCCACTAGCATTTGCAACAGCTTAGTTCTGTGTGAACAGTCTTCCTGTACATATAATTTCTTAAGTGAAAGAAAATAAAACTGGTCAACAAATTTTTACCAAAGTCATATCACTGAAATAAAATTAGTCCATTTCCTATCAATTTGTATGTGCTCAACATGAATATGACAGACAAATTCTAATTTGGCTCTAGTTTTTTTGTAATCTGCAATAAATTGATGTTTACATCATGAAATGCATGCCAATAGTAATAGGCCTACAGTTAATACCTGTAAAAAAGTCAAGTCATAGACTACTTAGATTTCTTTGCTTGTCTCTTGTACAGCTGTTCAGGAGCATCTCTGGGAAGTATCCAGCAGTAGTCAGCCAGCATTTTAGTGGACCATTTTCCCTGGTATCTTTGTTGCATTGATGCGTATCTTGATGAAAATGTTCACCATGTTCATCACTAACCATACCACAGTTTTCAGGGAAGAAATCCAGATGGGAATGAAGGAAGTGGATCTTTAGAGACATATTGCAGCCAAATTTCTGATACTGCATTAACATGTCTTATACTAGTTCCTTGTAGTTTTCTGCCCTAACATTCCCAAGAAAGTTTGTAGACACTAGGTGAAAAGCATTCCATGCTTGTTTCGCATCCCCCTGCAGCAAGTTGTTGAACCGGTCATCTCAGTGCAGATGGAATGTTTGGGTAGACTATTCTCGACTTCTTTTGCTTCGTTATTACACCAGAAAGAGTAGGAACCAAGCAGAAGTAACAGTCTTTTATGTGGTTGCTTGGCTCTCTCCACACCATGGCAACTGCAAACGGCATTGATGGTCTTTTGCCATTTAACCACTGTGAAAGCTGTGTTGTACATGGAGCACAGCATATATATGCAGGGCCTAAAGCTTGTCTTGGTCACCAACCTTGCATCCCAAGTCAAGATGATAAGCCTTCTTCACTTGAGAAGTGATACTTTTCTTCTGGTTGGCAAATGTCACTTCCCCACAAATAGAGCAGAAATTGTCCACTCTATTAAAGCACTTTCAAGACATTACTGTTCTGTATTGTGCCCCAAAGAATAAAATAAAAACAGTTCTATGGAACAGTAGCTTAAACTGTCTCACACAAAGTCTGAAATATTTTCAATGCTCAACCTTTCCAACAGGGCTTCATAGAGTGCACTGCTGATGTCAGCTTACTTCAGCAGCCGCCTGGCATTAGTATTGCATTGCATCAGAAAATGATGCAATCAACTCTGGATGATGTGTGCATGATGGTATTATGCAATGTGATGCAATATTACATCATTCTAGGCTGATTTAGGATGATGCAGTCCTACCGGATAAATTTACACAGTGAAACATAAAATGAATTGTATGAAATATCTTCAAAAGGAGAGCTAAAAAAAAATTTCAGGGTTATATTCATGTTCAGCACACCAAGATACTATATATTAGGGCCTTTTTAAGTCAGTAACAATCTCACTGTTGACCAGTGTAATGTACATACCTTCCTGGCTTATGATGGGGTTATGTCCCAATAAATCCAGCATAAATTGAAAGTGTCCTAATTCAAAAATGCTGACAAGGAGCTATGACTTGCTACCACTGCCCAGCATCACAAGAGGGTAGTATCATATTACAATTTTCACTCACTATGAATTGCTTTCACATCAATGTAAATCAAAAAATTATAATTCAAATAATTATAAGTAGGTTCCATTTGTACTAAAAGAAAGCTAGAATAAAAATATACATAGCAATACTGATTTGAGACCTGAGAACTGATGAAAAACTTCTTTGTACTTTTCCCCATTTATTCCCCAAAACTAAATATATTTCTTTTGAGACTTGTTGGAACAGGTTTTCCAATTTTATTACATAAACAGGTAAACAATTTTATATTTTGACCTAAATGTTCCTTGTTTAGCCATTATAAAAGCTGGTGGTTCTCTGGCTTATTTCTTGTGGGTGCAATTCCCAAGGGGCCGGTGACTGATGTGCTTGGCCCCCAGGGAATCATCAGTGGAACATCTTGTTAATAAGGTTGGAGCCATGAGTAGGAGTTGGGTGTATATCATTGGACTCATGCTCCCTAAAGCCAAAATCCAGTGTTCAGTTTGACCCACCATTCTTTGCCAATGAAAAGGCCAGGGTCTTGCTCTCCAGCAGTATCCTGCATAGTGCATCCTG
The DNA here is from genome assembly GCA_004024925.1 of Scalopus aquaticus. NCBI lineage: Eukaryota > Metazoa > Chordata > Mammalia > Eulipotyphla > Talpidae > Scalopus > Scalopus aquaticus. The sequence continues at coordinate 2,541 of PVIJ01015567.1, forward strand.
CTCCATGACTCCCATATAGCAGTGTGGTGTTGCCCAACACAACAATTTCTCTCAATCTTTTAAAATTTAATTTAACATTCTAATAAAGGATCATTGATTTACATCCTTATTAATGTTTTGACAGTATAGGATTTCTCTGGTCAGGTATAGTCACCACAATTCTCCTCCACCAAAGCACCCATAATCCTCCACTGTAGTCCATTGTGCTCTTCACACCCCTGTGACCCTGTATCCTCCTCTGAGATCCTTCCTCTCCTGGGTGCCTCAGGTTCATCGTTAGCTTTCAAGGGTTGTATTGTAGTGTTTGTCTTTGAACTTTTGTTTGGTCTCTCTATATTACACATAGATTGACACTATCTGGTATTTATCTCTCTCCTTCTGGATTATGCTAGCATAATCCCTTCCAGTTCCACCCATGTTGCCACAAATGGCATGAGTTTAACTTTATTGATTGCTGAGTAGTATTCCATTGTGTATTTTTATCACATCTTCTTGATACACTTATCTGTTTTTTGGCATTTAAAGTTTATAGTTTGCCTATTGTAAATAGTGCTTCAATAAATACAGGAATGCAGGATTCCTTTTGAATTTGTGATTTTGTGTTCTTTGAATACATACCTCAGAGTAGAAATGCTGGGTGGTATAGCAGATCAATTTTTAGTACTTTGAGTAAACTCCATAGGGAATGGACATAGAGCCGCTTTCTATAAGGACAGGACCAGTCTACATTCCCACCAACAGTGCAAGAGTGTTCCTTTTTCTCCACACCCTCATGAACACTTGTTGGCTCTGGTCTATAGGCCAGTCTCTCTGGCATGAGTTGGTACCTCTTTTTGGTTTGATTTGCATTTCCCTGATTACAAGTGATAATGAACATTTTGTCATATGCCTATTGGCATATCCTCTTTGAAGAAGTATCTATTTGGCTCTTCTGCCCAATTTTCGGGGGGGAGCAAGGGGAATGTTTGATTTGTTTCTGTTGAGTTGTGTGAGCTCTTTGTACATCATTGCTATCAGTCCTTGTCAGATGTATTGTGTGCAAATATTTTTGTCCTGTTCTATATGATGTCTCTTCATTTTAGTTATTGTCTCTTTCCCTGTGCAGGTTTTTAGTTTGATGTAGTCCAGTTGTGCATATATTCTCCTTTGTTTTCTCACTGCTGGACCTAATCTATAAAGCTATAGCTGAGGCTTATGTTTTGGAGCAGTTTGTCTATAGTTTCTTTTTTGTATTTCATGGTTTCAGGTCTCTCATCAAAGTCATAAGTCAAAGTCTTTTAGCCACTTTGAGTTGATTTTTGTATATATTGTGAGATAGTGGTCTATTTTCATTCTTTTGCACATGGGAGTCCAATTTTCTCAACACCATTATTGAATAGTAGTTCTTGTCCAGTGTATTGTTTTTCTCCCTTGTCATAGATTAGTTGTGGTATTTATTTATTTATTTATTTGTCATAGATGTGTGTGGTTTTTATTTCTGTGTTATCAATTCTATTCCATTTGGCTGTGACTATTATTGTTCCAGTACCATACTGCTTTAATATTTGTTGCTTTGTAGTATAATTTGAAGTCTGGAAGTGTAATACCACCATTTTCCTCCTTTTTAGCCATAATAGATTTCACTCTGGGATCTTTTGTGGTTCTATATGAATTTTATTAATATTTTTTCCATTTCTTTGAAAAATGCCAATCAGATATTTTTGGGGATTGATTTGAATCTGTAAATTGCTATAGGTAGCATGGCCATTTTGACAATGTTGATTCATCCAGTCCAAAAGCAGGCAATATCTTTCCATTTCTTTTTGTCTTCTTCTACTTCTCTCACCAATATTTTATAGTTTCTCTTGTATAGGTCCTTCACCTCCTTTATTGGGGTTATTTATTTCCAGGTTTTAATATATATATATATAGTGTGTGAGATTGTAAATGGGATGTCTCTTTCTTAATTTCTTCTTCTGGTTCATTGTTTCCATATAGGAAGGCAACTGATTTTTGTAACCTGACACTTTGCTTAACTGGTTAATTGTTTTAATTCGTCTTTTCATGGAGTCTTTAGGGTTCTCATATATATTATCATATCATCTGTAAATAATGATAGTTTTACTTCTTCATTCCCAATTTGGATTACTTTTATATATTTATCTTGCCTAATTGCTCTAGCTAGGACTTCTAACACTGCGGGGTTAGAGTAGACATCTTTGTCTTGTACTGAATCTTAGTGAAAATGTTCTCAGTTTTTCACCATTCAAAATGATAGTAGCTATGGGTTTGTCATATATGGCTTTTATTATGTTGAAATATGTTCTATTTATTTATCCCCCCACTGCCATTAGTAGTTTTTCAAAGGTTTTTATAAAAAATGCTGAATCTTATTAAATGCTTTCTCAGCATTTACTGATATGATAATATGGTTTTTAATTTTCCTTTTTGTTGAAGTGGTGAATTACACTGGTTGATTTCTGGATGTTGAATCAGCCTTGCGTATCCAACTTATTCATGTTGTATAATCCTTTGAATGGTTTGCTGAAAATTTATTGAGAATTTTTGCATCTGTTAATTAGGGAAATTGGTCTGCAGTTTTCATTTTTGTGTGTTTGTTTGATTTTGGTATTAGTGTAATTTTGGCCTCATAAAACATTTTGAGAATTTGAGCAGGTTAGGTATTAGTTCATCTTTGAACATTTATACTTGTTCTTCTGTGGTATTAGCTAGCCTATCACTAGGGTGACCTTTCCATTATGAAGTCAATGTAATCAATTTCTAGAAGTTTATGTACTAAGTAAAGTGGCCAGGGCAGAGACTACAAAGGATATTAAGTCATTTTGAACATTTTAATGTGGTATCTCTTTTTGGATAATTCTGCCATCTAGAGAGATATTTGCAATTATAGCTCCCTGTTTTGTTTCTCAAGTCCAGTGTGTGTGTGTGTGGGGGGGGGTGTGTGGAGAGATGTCTGATGTCAGGTGTCTCCTCAGATGCCTTATTTCCACTGTAAATGTTTCTTTCAATGAGACAAAATTAAGATCCCTACCTTGTACTTTCGTATTTACAGTTAAAGTGTCAACTAAAACATCAGAGATGCATAAAGGGATGCATTTTTTGCAGGTATCTAGAGCTCCAAAGAGAAGGAATGATAGTGTCATTTTGTTACAAGAGTTAAATAGGAACCAAACACCGTCTGATGATTGAAAAAAAGAATTCAATAAGGGCTCACCTAAAGAAAATACCAGAATTGAGAAAGACACCTGAAGTTTCTTCTCTCTGATAGTCTTTACTTTCAGAATTGCTTGCACCTGATGTTGTCTCTCTCTCCATCTCCCTCTCTGACAGTATTTTCTAAACCTCTTAAGAAAAGCCAATACCCTACCAGTTCCCTTTTAGATAGGGGCAAGACAACGGACTAACAGTATCCTGCAGTCATAACTTTCTTCACTGACACAGTGGATTAGCATCTGTGAGGGAGCAGTCTCATTTGGAAGAAGACTGAGGATTTGAAAACTAGTGTGTTTACAGGATGGAGAGAGACCACTATAGGGTAAATGAAAGACTGATCAGGATTTCCCCCCCTACTGCCATTAGTAGTAATGATGGACCCCTGTGGTCCTACATGCCTGACTGATGATGGCATCTGAAGTGGAGTGTGGGCATGTGTGAGTGGGTGCACCTGGGCCAGAGAGTGAGCATATAAGGGCAGCATTGTGGGAGAAACAGCAGCGGTGGCAGCAAAGAACACAGTGTGGCAGCAGAGGACTGTGAGGTGGGTGCAACAAAGAAACCACTAGAGAATGCTAGAGAGCCCAGAAGGAGTGAAGATTTGCCAGGGGCTGGGATGCCTCCCTGCCTGCCCTGTACCTGGCTGCCTCACTACAAAAGATCATTAAAAGCCTGAAAAAGCACCGCGGGCTCCAGGACTCCTCCTCGAATCCTAGAGAAACCACCCCATCTCTTCCTGCCCCTACATCACTAAAAAAGGTAGGAAAGATGAAATATGGTGTTGCAAAAGGGCTCCAAAGTTCTTTTTCAAGCTGCCTAGTCTAATGATGAACTACCCGGCCTGAGATGGTTGCAGAACAGCATGTTAAAGATTCCAAAGGCCCAAAAATTCTTTTTTTGTCTGCCTGAAACAAAAATGAACCTGCTCGGCTGGGATAGTTGCACAACGACAAGGAACACAAGAATTATTTGCAGTTAGCTTTAGTGATACTAATAAGCACCAGTTCAGACCCTATCTGGTTTTGGCAGGCGTTTGGACAGCCTGAATACTACAATCTTCAATGTTCTGCAGTGCTGCCTGTGACTGGGGCACACAACTTGTACCCATCCACTCTGCATGTGCCTGAGCCTCAGGGAGAAAAGAATTACCCACAAAACCTGCTAAATTCATAATCAGACTGCAGCTGAAAGGTCAATTTCAGTCTGGGGCTTCTAGGAGAGCACTTCTGGGGGCATCTGCCTGAACCACAGAGTGATCACAGATTCATCCCTTTACCCATATGGCTGCAGCATGGAAGGATGCTTAAATCTTTGGCAATCTACTGCAGTAGCATCCACACACCCACATTCTCCACACAGACTGTGTAAGCTGGACTTGCAGATGCTTTCCTGCCCAAGTTATACTGCTTGGGGATGAGGCTTCACCCAACATAACAGAAAACACAACATCCAACACCCTAACCAAAACCTGTGACCTTAATTCAAATAAAGACAGTTACATCAGGAGCAGGAAGAAAAACAATCAGGAATATACCATAGAAAGAGTCAAAGGACACCAAACAGAATTAGGAGACAGAGGAATTTGCCCCAATAAATGGATCTGCAGCCCACTGCAGCAGAACTAATCAACCTTCTGAAAGACTTCAGAACAAGTCTCAATAATGCTTACCAAAATTAGAACAAAACAAAACAAAAAAAAAAACAAGGACAAAGAAAACATGATAAAGTTCCAAATAGAACTCACAGATATTTTTTAAAATGCAATTGAATAAAAATCTACATTAGAGGAGCCCACCAATGGATTAAAAAAAATAGGCAGTGCAAATCACTAGCCAATAGGGAAAAAAAGAATTAAGAAAAATGAAAACAACATAAGGCAGCATCAAGAGGAACAATATTTGCATCAGAGGGCTCCCAAGAGGAGAAGGGAGAGAGAGAAGTAAAAATCCAAAATAATAGCAAAGAACGTCCCCAAATCAGGGAAGAAAACAGACATCCAGATCCAGGTAGCTCAGAGTTCAAACAAAACAGCCCCAAATAGACATAGTCACACTACAACTAAACTGGCAAAAATTAAAGATAGAGCATCTTAAATGCATCTAGGAAAAAGCAAAATGTCACATATAAAGGGTTCCCACACAGGTTATCAGCAGATTGTTCAATAGAAACCTAACAGGCAAGAAGAGAGTGACATGATATATTCAAAGTGCTGAAGAAGAAGATCTCCAAACAAGAATTTTCTACACAACTAAGCTAACACACAAAGTTGAATGAATTATAAAGAATTTTACAAACACAAATTGAAGAAATCCATCTAGTCTAATGCAGCCTTGCAAGTAATATTAAAGGGTCTTTCATTGGCCTCCCTGGTGGTGCAGCGGTTAAGTGCTGCGCTGTGGAGCTGTCGGCAGCAGTGACACGAGTTCAACGCCCGGCCAGGGAGATTCCCACATGGTGCAGCAGACCTCTCCTGCCTCGCCCGCTGCTCCCCTCAGCAGTGTATTTCTGATCTGCCTGTTCTGCTCCCCACTCTGTTTCTGGTGAAACCTCTCGCCGCCCCACGCCTCTGGCCTGTACCCCAGCTTGTATGCATGAATAAATAAATCTTTAATAAAAAAAATAAAGGGTCTTTCATAAAGTGAAAAAAAAATAAGCACCTCGCTTGGAAGCAACAAAATTCCAAAAACAGAAAATAGAATGGGAAGGAAAGTAAAAATGGGCACTGGTGAAATGAACTCAGGAATAACCTGCTTTTGGTTTAAGATAGATTTTAAGTATACGGTGCTATATATAAAGCATGTGGTAAGAGCAGGGAAAAAAACAGACCTAGAGGGAACAATGAATATAGAATTGGAATATAAACACTACATTAAAGGTAACTTTCAAAATACAAGAGAAGAACAAAAGAACAGAAAAATTGCAAAAACATCCAGAAATCAAACAGCAATGCCTACTCATTTATCAATAATTTCTCTAAATCTCAGTGGCCTGAATTCACCAATCAAAAGGCACAGAGTGACTTGTTGTATCAGAAACAAAATCCAATGTTCCGCTGTCTCCCATGAGACCTGTGTGAGCTCTAAAGATAAACATAAGCTTAAAGCAAAAGGTAGGGGGGAGGGGGGAGGGGAGGATAAGGGCACAAAATGGAAGAGAGGAGAATACAGGGGACCATGGAGATGGATCACGGGTGAATTGGTGGTGGGCTGCCCAAGGGGAATACAAAATGTAAAAGACACAAATAACAATAAAAAAAAAATGGAAAAAAAAAAAAAAAGCAAAAGGTAGGAAAACAATCCTACATGCAAATGAATTCTCGGAGTGTCAAAAATAGTCATACTCATATCAGGTAAAACAGATTTCCAAAATAAAATGGTTACAAGAACCAGGGAAGGATGTTATATAATGATTAAGAGATCATTATGTAAAGTAAACAAAACTCTCATCAATATAAACACATCAGGGCCTCCCTGGCAGCACAAGGTTAAAGACTCAGCACTATCAAGCTATCACCAGCCACTGTGGCATGAGTTGATCCCCAGGCAGGGAGCTAACCCACATAGCACAACAAACCACTCCTGTCTTGCCTGATGCTCCCCTCAGCAGTGTATTTCAGTAGATCTGCCTATCCTGCTCCCCACTCTGTCTCTGGTAAATTATCTCACCGCCCACACATAGGGCCTACACCCCAGTTCTTCTATGCACAAATAAATAAAAATAAGTCTTCAATTATATATACCTGTTATGTATATTTAACATATATTTATATATAATATATATTGTGTTATATGTAATAAATATTTAATATAGAATCAAATGAATAGTACCAAAATATATAAGGCAACTTTTAGCAGACCTGAAATGAGACATCAAAAACAACACAACAGTAGTAGGGAATTCAACATCCCATTTGAATCATTGAACACATCAACCAGAGAGAAAATCAACAAGGTAGCAACAGTCTTAAATGACAAATTACACAGATGGATTTAATAGGCATTTATAGGGCACACCAATCCAAAAAAAATTTAGTACTCATTCTTCTGGATAACACCTGGAATATTCTCGAGGATAAACTATATGCTGGGTCACAAAACAGGTGTTAAAAAATTCATGAAGATTGAAGTCAAGTATCCATCTCATCACAGTGGCGTGAAACTAGAAAGCAACCACAAAAAGGATGTAGTAAAAACATCAAAAACGTAGAGACTAAAAATATGCCACTGAATGACTGTTGGGTTAATGAGGAACTCAAAGGAGAAAATAAAAAATACTTTGAGACAAAAAAAAAAAATGCAGACAAAAGCTATCACCCTGTGCATTACAAGCAGTACCGAAAGTAAAGTATATAACAATACAGACTCATATCAAGAAACAAAAGAGCGCAAATACATAATCTAACTTTAAAATTTTAGAATCTAGAATAAAAGAACAAATGAAACAAAAGGCCATTACAGCAAGGAAATGATAGTGGCAATAAATGAATTAGATATATAAACAGATGAAACCAAAAGCTGTTTTTTTTTTTTTAAAGATAAATCAGACTAACCTCTACCTAGGCTAAGAAAAAAAAAAAGACAAACATTCAATTAAGTGAGATTGGAAAGAAAAGAGGACAAATTAAAACAGACATCTAAGTGAATTGGATCTGGAACAAATGGACTAATTACACTGGTCAACAATGAGATCATTACTGACTTAAAAAGGCCCTAATCTGTAGTATCTTGGTGTGCTGAACATGAATATAACCCTGAAAAAGTTTTATTAGCTCTCCTTTTGAAGATATTTCATATAATTCATTTTATATGTTTCACTGTGTAAATTTATCCGGTAAGACTGCAACAACATCCTAAATCAGCCTAGAATGATGTAATATTGCATCACATTGCATAATACCATCATGCACACATCATCCAGAGTTGATTGCATCATTTTCTGATGCAATGAAATACTACTGCCAGGTGGCTGCTGAAGTAAGTTGATGTCAGCAGTGCACTATAGAAAGCCCTGTCAGAAAGGTTGAGCATTGAAAATATTTCAGACTTTGTGCAAGACAGTTTACACTACTGTTCCATAGAACTGTTATTATTTTATCCATTTAGGCACAATACAGAACAGTAATGCCTCGAAAGTGCATTAATAGCATGGACAATTCCTGCTCTATTTGTGGGGAAGTGACATTTGCCAACCAGAAGAAAAGTATCACTTCTCAAGTGAAGAAGGCTTATCACCTTTACGTTGGATGCAAGGTTGGTGACCAAGACAAGCCTTGGGCCCCAAATATATGCTGTGTTCCATGTACAACACAGTTTTCACAGTGGTTAAATGGCAAAAGACCAATGGCAATGCCATTTGCAGTCGCCATTGTGTGGAGAGAGCCAAGCAACCACATAAAAGACTGTTACTTCTGCTTGGTTCCTCCCCTTTCCAGCGGAATAATGAAGCAAAAGAAGTCGAGAATAGTCTACCCAAACATTCTGTCTGCATTGAGATGACCGGTTCAACAACTTGCTGATGCGAAACAAGCATGGAATGCTTTTCACCTGGTGTCTACAAACTTTCTTGGGAATGTTAGAGCAGAAAACTACAAGGAACTAGTAGAAGACATGCTGATGCAATATCAGAAATTTGGCTGCAATATGTCTCTAAAGATCCACTTCCTTCATTCCCATCTGAATCTCTTCCCTGAAAACTGTTGTATGATTAGTGATGAACATGGAGAATGTTTTCATCAAGATATTGCATCAATGGGGCAAAGATACCAGGGAAAATGGTCCACTACAATGCTGGCTGACTTGATTTTTTACAGGTATTAACCATAGGCCTATTACTTTTGGCATGCAGTTCATGATGTAAACATCAATTTATTGCAGATTACAAAAAACACTAGAGCCAAAATTAGAATTTGACTATCATATTCTTGTTGAGCACATACAAATTGATAGGAAATGACTAATTTTATTTCTGTAACATGACTTTTGTAAAAAAATTGTTGACCAGTGTTATTAGAATCATGCAAGCTTCTAACACTGAATCAGGAAGAAATATCACTTAAGGCAAGAACATTGAAACAGTAAGCAAGACTTGGAAAAAAAAAAAAAGGCTAGGGCCAAATGGTTACACTGTCAATTCTATCAGTCTTTCAAAGATGAATGAATACCTATTATTCTCAAACATGTCCAAAAATATTGAAGAAGAGTGGATGTTTCCTAACACATTTCTAAGGTTCACATTACTCTGATACCAAAAGCAGGCAAGATCAGAACGAAAAGGCTCAGGCCAATATCCCTGATGTACATAAAGGCAAAAATCCTCAACAAAACTCAAGTAAACTATATTCAACAATTCACTTAAAGTATTATAAACGGAGATATGAAACAGAGATATGAAAATGGTTCAGATTCCACAAATCAATTAATGTCATTCATCACATTGACAAAATGAAATATAAAAATCACATGATCATGTCAATAAATGCAGAGAGAACATTTCACAAGATTATCATCCATTTCTGAAAAAAAAAACTCAATAAAATAGGGGATGGAAGGAACATAACAAACCCACAACTAGCATCATTCTCTGGTGAAAAACTTGAAACTTTTCTTCAAATATCAGGTACAAGACATGGATGTCCACTATCACCACTATTATTAAAAGTATTATTGGAAGTCTCAGATAGATTAGACATGCAAAATATACAGAAGATGTATATATAGGAAAAGAAGAAGTAAAACCATCCCTATTTGCAGATCACATGCACACACAGAAAACCCTAAAGACTCCATTACCATACTTTTGGACAATAATTGTGGCAGGTTGCAAAATCAATTTACAAAAATCCATTGAATACCTATATGCAAACAATGAACTACCAGAGAAAGACATTAAGAAAACTCCCATTTTTATTGCATCGAAAAAGAACTAAATACCTAGGAATAAACTTAACAAAGTTTATGAAGAACCTGTACAATAAAAACTATAACACCAAAAGAAAATTAAGAATACAAAAAGAAATAAAGACAGAGGAGAGGCTAATGAAGATATATGTACGTAATGCAATACTACTCAGCTATAAACAATAAAAATATGAAATCTTTTGATTTGTAACAGCATCGATGGAAGTGGAGGGGATTATTCTAAGTGAAATAAGTGAGGTGGAGGACAAATAATACATGATTTCATTCATATGTGGAATAAAGAGAACCAAAAAATGTCACATATAAAACTAAACCAAAACACATCTTGAAATATGACTAGAATTTAAGCTACCAGACCAGAAAGGTGGGAGTAGAGAATCCAATGCACTATGGTCAATTTTGGGTGCCAATTATGAAATTGCAATTATCATAATTGATATATTAGACTTTTAGCCAAAAAGAAAAGATCATCAAAGATGAGCAAAGATGCGCACTCTCTAAGGCTTTCTTCATCAGGAAGATTAAGCTATTAGAAATAGGTATGTACCCAACGTTTTTGCACCTAAATATGTAAAACAACTATTAACAGTCCTAAAACAACATGTTAACAGCAACACAATAATAGCAGGGAATTTAAACACAGCACTTACATCCAGACAGAACGCAAAAATAAAAACTTTATTATTTTTGTCCAAAGTACACAAGAAAATAATGGCTTTAAGTGAAATGATGGATCAGATAGACTTAATAGACATTTGCAAAATATTCCATCTCAAATGAAATGAGTACACTTCCTTCTCAAGTGAACATGGAACATTCTCAAGGATAGACCATATGCTGGGACACAAGACAAGTTCCAAAATTATATGAAAACAAAAATTATATCAGACATCTTTTCTGATACCAATGGTATAAAGCTGGAAAACCAACAAAACGAAACCTGGGGTAAAACCAAACATGCGAAGATGAAACAAAATACTTTTGAATAACCACAGGGTCGATGAGGAAAACAAAGGAGGTTTTTTTTTTATTTTTTATTTTTTACACACACACACACACACACACACACATATATACATGTGTGTGTACAAAACATTGTTCATTTTTGTACATTGCATGATTGTATGCTTTCTCCATTCACTTGTATTTCCTATAAAATTCCCACCACCAATTCACCTGTGAGCCATCACCATGGTCTCTTGTGCTCTTTTCTTCCCTGTTTTGTTTTCTCTACTTCTCCCTCCCTTGCAGAATGTCTCTGATTTATAGTTGCTGATAATTTTGTTGTTTTTTATTTATTATTATTTTTATTTTTTCCTGACCCCTTATTTTATTCCCCTATATTGCTCCTATAAGTGAATCATCCAATATTTTTTCTTTCTTCTTCTGGCTTATCTCACTGAGCATAAACCCTTCTAGCTCCATCTATGTTGCTGCAAATGACATTAGTTTATCTTTTTTTTTGATTGCTGAATAGTATTCCATTGTGTATATATACCACATCTTCTTGATCCAGAAATCTATTTTTAGCATTTGGGGTATGTCCAAATCTTACTTGTTATAAACAGTGCTGCAATAAGCATAGGGGTGCAGGTATTCTTTTGAATTAATGTTTGCATGTCCCTTCAGTTAGATCCATAGGAGTGGAACTGCTGGGTCATATGGAAGCTCCATTTTTAGGAGATTGAGGAAACTCCACACAGCTTTCCATAGTGGCTGGACCAGTTTGCATTCCCACCAGCAGTGTAGGAGAGTTCCCTTTTCACCACATCCTTGTCAACATTTGTTGTTTCCTGTTTTTTAATATATGCCATTATCACTGGTATAAGGTGGTATCTCATTGTGATTTTGATGTGCATTTTCATGATTATAAGTGATGTTAAATATATTTTCATATCCCTGTTGGCCATTTGCATTTCTTCTTTGGAGAAGTGTCTTTTTATTTCTTCTGCCCATTTTTTTGGATTGTTTGTTTTTGTTGAGTCATGTGAGCTCTTTTAGATCTTTGTGATCAGTCCCTTATCAGTCCCTTATCGTGTGCAAAAATTCAAAAGAGAAATTTAAAAAATACATGGAAGCCAACAGAAAAGAAGAGGCAAACTACCATCTATCTATAAATTTACCAAAAACAGTGCTAAGAGGGAAGTACATATGAATAGAGACCATTATCAATAACAAAAAAAGTCTCAAATAAATAACCTAACTTTATATTCAAAGGATTAGAAAAAGATAGGCAAAAGGAAAAATTCAGTAGAAGTAGAAAATAAAAGAAATAGAAACCAAATAGATCACATGAAAAAATCAATGAAACAAAGAGAGGTTCCTTGAAAGGATAAACAGAATTAATAAACATTTAGCTAGGCTAAGAAAAGAAAGAGAACGAGAAAATCCAAATAAAGTGAATCAGAAATGAAAGAGATGAAATTACAACAGATACTGCAAAAATATAATGAATCATAAAAGACTATTGTGAATATTTACATTCAAATAAATTGGACAACCTAGAAGAAATGGTCAAATTTTTAGAATCATGCAACCTTTCAAAACTGAACCAAAAATGAAATAGCTTTAACAGACCAATAACAAGCACGAAATCAAAAGAGAAATGAAAAGCTTCTGCCTAAGGAGGGGTGGGGGGGAAACATGACCAGATGTCTTTACCATCAAAGAGGACCTAGTACCTATAATCCTTTATTCCTTAAAAAAAAAAATGAAGAAAAGGGGTGGATTTCCCAAATACATTTTACAAGACCAACATTACCTCGATCCCAAAACCAAACAAGGACAGTACAAAAATAGAAAACTGGACTGATACCTGTGATGAACATATGCAAAAACCCTCAACAAAATGTTAGCAAATTGAATACAACGATATATTAATGGACTCATCCATCCATCATGGTGAAGTATAATTTATTCTAGGGACACGAGTTTGGACCAACATGTGCAAATCAATGTCATTCATCAAATCAACAAAAAGAAAGATAAAAATGACATGATTAATTCAACAGGTGCCAAAAAAGCCTTCAATAAGATTCACCACCCATTTATGATAAAAACTCAACAAAATGGGAACAAGCAGAACTTAACATAATAAAGCTCACAAATAACAAGCACACAGTTAACATCATGCTGAAAAATGAAAAACTGAAAGCATTTCTCCCAAGATCAGGAATAAAACAAGGATGTCCACATTCACCACTCTTGTTCAATATAGTATTGGAATTAGGCAATTAGGCAAGAAAGGACATAAAAGGAACCCAAATTGGAAAAGAAGAAGTGAAACTGTAACTATTTGCAGATTACACTAAAATATGCATAGAAAATCCAAAATATTCTACCAAAAATCTGCTAAAATGAAGAAATGAATACATAAAGTAGCAGGATACAGAACCAATACATTTGCATTGCAATATATGCAAACAGTGAATTGAAAGAATTTTTTTTTTAAATCTCACTTGCAATCTCATGAAAAAAGGTGAAATATTCAGAAGTAGACTTATTAGAGGAGGTGAAGGACATATACATAGAAAACCTTGAGACACTCTTAGCAGAAATAAAAAAGGTGCAAAGAAATGGAAAAAAATATCCATGCTTAGGGACTGGAAGAATTAGTATTATTAAAGTAAGCATAATCCCCAATGATGTTTTTCAAAGAAATAGAACAAAGTACTATAAAATATGTATGGAATCACAAGAGGATCCAAGCCAAAGCAATCATGAGAGAAAAGAAAATTGGAGCGATCACATTCCCTGACTTCTAACTATACTACACAGCAATACTAATCAAAGCAATATGTATCAGAACAAAAACAGAAACAGATCAATGGAATAGACTAGAGAGCCCAGAAATAAACTCACACAAATATGGACAGTTAATCATTGACAAAGGAGCCATGACCACATGGAGAAAGGAAAGCTTTTTTAACAAATGGTGCTGGGAAGGAAACTTAGACAGCCATATGCAAAGGGGAAAAAAAGAAAACTAGATCATTGTTTAATGCCATGCACACAAATTAATTAAAGACTTGGATAAGACCAAGATTAAATTCCTTTAAAATTCTTAAAAGAAAACACAGGTAATACACCCCTGGACATCAACCACAGAGACGTACTGGGGATGCATCCCCAGCAGCAAAAATAACAAATAACAAAAAGCAAAAATAAACAAATGGGACATCAAACTAAACAGCTTTTGTACTGAAAAAGAAACCATCACAAAAAAGCAAAAGGTAACCTATGGACTGGGAGGTATTTGCACATCAGACATCTGACAAGGGGTTAAATTCCAAAATATGTAAACAACCCAACAAAAACAAAAACAAACAACCCAATCCAAAAAATGCTCAAAAATCCTAGATAGACACTTCTCCACAGAAGACATTCAGGTGACCCAAAGGCACATGAAAAATGTTTAACATCACTTATTATAAGATAAAGTCACAATGAGATAACACCTCATCCCATGAGAATAACTTATATCAGAAAGAAAGGAAACAAGAAATGTTGGTGAGGATGTAGAGAAAAAGGAACAGTCATTCACTGTTGAGGAGAGTGTTATCATAGTATAACCTCTGTGAAAAAAATGGTATGGAAATTCCTTTAAAAAACAAAAAAGGAAATAAAATAAAAATTGAAATACCATATGAGCCAGCAACACTATTGGTAGATATTTGCCCAAAGAATATAAAAACTAATACAAAAAGGCTCATACACTCCCTGATCATTGTAGCGTTATTCACAGTAGACAATTCATGGAACCTATCTTAGTGGCCAATGACAGATGACTGGATAGAGAAACTGTGGAATATACACTTTATGGAATACTACTTGGCTATTTAAAAAGATGAAATTGTGCCTTTAGGGACAAAATGGATGGATTTTGTGGTGATTATGCTGAGTGAGTTAAGTCAGAAAGTGAAAGACAGGTACTGGATGGTTCCACTCATTTGTAGAATAGCAATTACCAAAGAAAAAAAAAACTGACAAAACACAATAAAATTTATTCTCAGATTCTGTGAAAAGTAAACTGATTTCCAAAGATGATGGAGAAGATAGGAGAGGGCAGGTGATAGATTATTGCCATTGGTGCTCTGATGGAGGGTGAGTGAAGCACTTCCACATATGGAGGTGTGAAGCTGTATGCCCCCAAATTATATAGTTATGTAAACAATGGGCAAATCAATAAAATATTTTAACAGAGACTTTATGAAGCCTGTAATAAAGATACTGAGTTTTATAGAAAAGGGGAATAAAGGAGAAAAAAAATGACCAAGAGTAAAATGTCTATTAGGCAAAACTGTACTCTTTCATATCTCTTTTGTCCTAATCTCTTAGTTTCCAGTGCCCCCCCAACACACACACCACCCCTAGTCCCAACCAGCCTGTGCCCTGTAATGTTACTTAAGTTTTTTAATATTAGCTTCTACTTTTTGACTTGAGAAAAGATATCTCTTCCCACTCTGAAGTCTCTGACTATGGATTTTCTTGAATCTTCTTTTAAGAGGGTTTCAAGGGCCTCCCGGGTGGCGCAGCAGTTAAGCGCTGCGCTGTGGAGCTGTCGGCAGCAGCGACGCGAGTTCAACGCCCGGCCAGGGAGAATCCCACATGGCGCGGCAGACCTCTCCTGCCTTGCCCGCTGCTCCCCTCAGCAGTGTATTTCTGATCTGCCTGTTCTGCTCCCCACTCTGTCTCTGGTGAACCCTCTCGCCGCCCCATGACTCTGGCCTGTACCCCAGCTTGTATGTATAAATAAAAAATAAATCTTAAAAAAAAGAGGGTTTCAAATCTAGCATTAGAAATCTCATTTATTTATTTATAAAATTGTGGTAAAATACACATAATATAAAAATTTACACACAACAATTTTAAGTCTACAGTCCAGTGACATTAAGTGCAATCACACTGTTGTATAATCATCTTGAATCCTTTTTACTCCTGTTTACATTCAGTTAATTCTTAGCTTCTCTCTTTTTTTCCATTAAATGCAGCCAACGGTAGCCTACACAAGTGAGAATTGTACAGTCTGTGCATCATAAATTCATTTATAATTTTGTGGAGCATGTTGAATTTTGGACAATGTTTACACACATCTTGAAACATTCAGTCTTGAAGTATTTTACATTCCATAAGCTCTGTGATAGCAGAGATTCTCTATAGTGGACAGCTTCAAGTTTCATAACAAGTCTTAATAAGCGATATTCCCAAGAAATTTATTAGTTTATGGCAGGGAGACCAAATAAACACTGAATATTACACAGAATGATAGGAGTTCAGATGGGGGTGTGTCTGGCACTTCTATTTCATTAAGTAATCCTTTGAACACACACATGTGTACACCAAGTAAAGTTCCTAAAGAAGCAGAAAGGATCATATAATATTTGACAGTTTTATGACTTTGATTGTTTCTTTCTCTGCTTGGGGGATTTCATGTTGGATTTCCAGGCATTGACTGATTTGCAGATAGTTACTGAGTCATTAAGAATTCCTTTCAAATGAAGACACATTTGAACATACTTACACAGTTTCTGCATTCTTTATAAAGAGATTAAAAGATGAGCATTTCCTTAAAGACCTCTATAGAAAAGGCCAGACCTTATCTGAAGTCACATGGTGCTCAGAACACAGTTATTCAAGTGAGAACTGAGTTGCCAGATGGAACCCATGTAAATCACAAGGGCCAAAATTTGCTTCTCCCCATCAGTGCTCTCACTTAGCACTTGGAGTTACTAAGCAACAGCTTAGTACACACTTTTCAGCACCAATGACAAACATCATCTGCGTCCCTAGTCTGGACCAGACATGGCAGTAGGCTACAGGATCACAAAGATGAGAGGACGAGCAGAGTAGCCAAGAGGGTGATGTTCACCGAATGCAGGTTCCTGAGACACTGAAATAGTAGCAGGTCACTCACTTCCCTTTCATAGGTACCTATGTTCATGTTCAGTTAAAAGGGATGGGAAAAACCTAAAAGACAAGCTGCCGCATCAAACTTCACTTGTTAACAACCTGCTAATTTGGCATTTTCCAAAGGTTTGGATGTCTTATACACTCTCCTGGGCATGCCAGCACCATTTTTTCCCCCAGACCCTTAGGTGCTAAGGGCGGAGATCATGTTTATAAGTTACTTATATGTACTGCCCAGGAAATTTCACTGCCCTGTAGGCTTTAGCAGTTCATCCTTGTGTGACCTTAATGGAATTCTGCTTAATTTACATTTTCCTTCATGGCATACAGTGTAATGTGAATATCCAAAGCAAAAAAAAGAAGGTCATAACACCTAAGAGAGGGAATGGAATACAGAGCTATAATGACCAGGTCTTTCACTTCAGATAATAACACTGGGACTCAGAGAGGTTAGAGATACAGTGAGGGCCCGTGCCTGCATTGGTGTCCAGGCCACTATTCTGACCACTGCCCTTTGTATCCTCCCCTAGAATTTACCCCATATGCAACATTTCTTTATAATAAAATGTCAGTCCTTACGGAACTTTACTGGTTTCCAAGGTGTTCTCACATTTTCTCATGCAGTTCTTATGACTGTCCTGTGAACTTGACACAGGTGTGCAACCTGAAATGAGATGATTAGGGTCACACTGCCCATTAATGACAGAGACAGTATGTGAACTCGGGTTTTCTCACCCACTATAGATAGGAGAAGATGGAATCCCTGAGTTATAGATTGGGCATTTGACCTTCTCTGGCTAAGGGAGTTAGATTGTGATGTGCAAAGTATAGAGTGACAGGATCAGATTCCAAGACAGAATCAGTCTGAGAAAGTCAAAGACAACTGACTATGAGCATAGCTCTATGCAGTGCAGAGGGTGCCCTGTGCCCCGGAAATGCCACGTTCCCTGCCCCAACACCCATTTGTAGGTTCTTGGACTGAGTCAGAATAAGGTGGTAAGAAAGAATCAAAGACTTGCACACCAAATGGGGCAAAGTTCATGGTGTGAAGTTTTATGTCTGTGGCAGTGCAAAGACATGATTGACAGAAATATGTCCAAGAGCATTCCACCGTGGACAATTATGGACACAAGCCATAAAACCAAAAGTTTAGGAAAGGAGAGCGATAAACATCCCAGAACAAATGAATAGAAATTTTCAAATGGATAGAATTCTCCCCCTCTATCCCATCCCAAAAGCATGCATAACTACCAGTAGGGTTCAGCAAAGCTGAGGAACAGCTTTTGGGGAGATAGAGCTATCAGACATGATATAGATATTCACAGTTTTTCTTCAGGTGACAGCCAGCTTCTCATCAGCTCTTGACCTGCACCCCAGTCAACCACATACTTACAGAGATGAGTGGGAGCAAAAGAAAAAAGTAGGAGGAAATCAGCACAGTAAGATTCTCACAGATCATTGCCAAAATTCATAAGTAATGTGTCCATGTCTGACCCAAAATTTGCCCCCCACACACACAATAAAAGGAGTACATGATAAGCACAAACTTGAGCTGTAATTAAGGCTAGGAAAATACACCGTTTGGTTTTCTAGTTATCTTGTTTTCCCTCTTGGCTGTACCTGAGTTTGTCATAAGATATAGAAAGGAGAAAAGAGAGCTGCAGAGAGAAGTTTTGGTTTACCTGCCAGGGAATTTACACGGTATTCAGAAGCCATGGCAACAAATAATCTTTTTAAAGGTCTTCCGCAACTCTTGGCTGCGGAAGGCATAAATCAGAGGATCGATCACTGAATTACACATGATGAGTATGAGGTACATGTTGAAGTAAGACATGAAGCAAGAACAGTAGAGGTTCTGAGGACAAGAAATCATCAAAATGAGATGGAGGAAAAATGGAGCCCAACACACGATGAAAACACCCAACAGCATGGTCAGGGTGACTGCACCTTTCATGCTGGTCCTTTGCCGCGCAGAATCAAATCCTGGCAGAGCTGCTATCTGCTGGATGTGCATCCGTGCCAGGAGGAACATGTGTATGTAGAGGGACACCATGAAGAACAACATAGTGAAGAACATGGCGATGAGGCAAATGATGACATAAGTGGATTCATAGTAAATGATGAAAACAATGCCGCAGCTTATGCAGAAGGTCCAGATGCAGGCAATAATCACCCCAGAACGCTTCACTGTCATGATGTGGTGGTAGCGCAGGGCATAGAAGATGGTGACATACCTGTCCACAGCAATGGCCAGTAAACTGCACATGGAGGCCACCACGGAAATGCAGATGATGGAATCCAACACATTGTCGATTTGACGCACAAAGGCATCTGCTATCACAAGGTGCTTGTTATTTATTAAGTATATGGCGATGGTCTCCCAGGCATTGGACGCACTCACCAGCATGTCAGCTACTGCTAAACTGCAAACAAAGAAATACATGGGCGAGTGCAAGTTCTTGTTCCTCACAATGGCACTGATGACCAAGATGTTCTCTAAGAGACTGATGAGACCCAGAGTAAGGAACACCTCTGCTGCGATGCCCATGTCCCCACATGGTGAAGACTTATTCTTGGCATTTGGTGCTGACAGATTACCCTCTGTGGCATTCAAGTTGAAATCCAAAAAATGCAGGTGAAATGAGGAATTCATTGCTCTTCTTCTCGGCAGCAAACTTACTGTAAAACAGGTTTTTAATTCATGATTCAAAGAGGTTAACAGCCCTCCAAAGAAACGAAACAGCATGTCAACAGCAAGCACAGCCTAAGAACAGGCATGAGTGGACTCAGTGCGTCAGCGTGAGGTCAGCGTGCCCCTCTGCCCTGTATCCATGATTCTTGCAGAAGCATGCCTCAGCACGCAGGCTTGAAATTTTCACAATTTCCTCTGCCCTCCTTCTTTTGGGCTCCCGTTCTTTCACATACCTCTTAATAAAATGACTACACATCGGAGCCCCTGGACAGCTTGGCTTTTTATACTAGAAGCCAGCACACAGGCTCACCGTCAATGGTGTCACCAACTCACAACCTACCAAATCCCTGCAGTCTCCCATTTTTCACATTCCTAAGGCTGCAGCACTGAATTTTCCTCATGCCAACTATTTTGGAAGGACACACAGGCCCTTATCCTCTTAATAGGACAGATAATTAGTCTTCATAACGTTTGTCCTCCCTTTTCTAAAACCCACCAGGATTGTCTCCATACTTGAACTAATATTGTGACCAATGTTAGTATAATTACATATGAAAAGTTAACTGTTCTCAGCTCATAAATTTAGGCTACACACACATGTTAAATTTGAGGCACACAGAATGTTGTTTTCCCTCAATATTTTCTCTGATATATATTTGAAATTCCACAAGTCTGATCACTAGTCTGACAAGTTCCACATAAGTCTGGTACAAAGAAACGGGTTTCAATTCACTAAGTACTAGAGACAGGTATTTCACTCCTTGGTTGCCCAAATAATCTCCCATGACTCATATTCAAAAATCCCCTTTCTCTCCAAACTCAGAGCTCACCTGGGGAGAGAGTTAGAATTGCTGTCCACTTTTCTCATCATCAGTAAACAAGTATTCATTGGACTGTAATCATTTGTTATTTATGTCTAGTTGAATCTCAGTTAGCTCAACCAATTATTTTATTAAACATCATATCAAATGGTTTGAAAATTCACTACCCAACCAACTCCCTTCCACATGCAGGTTAAGCAGGACCTTACATTTTTTCAAAGCAATTTCAAGTAAATTAAAAGTGTGACTATTTACCAGTACCTTCCCTCACGCCTCTTCTCTTGCACAGCAGCTCTTGGCCCCTCACTGGGGATGCTGGCTCAGCCTGGACACCTGGCATCCACAGACTGTGATGGCTGCCTGGAGCTGAATGCCATCACCCTAGGTGGGGACTCCTCGGAACACAGCAAAGGTGTTTCAAGTCTTAAGTCACCACTCTCTTGCCTTTATGCAGCCTGGAAGACCTGCCTCCCTGTCTCCGCCCCCTCCAGGCCAGAATCTGTGCCTCCTCTCCCAGAACTTGCTCTTTGCCCAGCCACGGGCCTCAAGTACCACCTAGTGGCCCAGAGCTGTAGAACATGACCTGTCCCTCCTTGGCAGACACTGCTCTGACAATGAGTCTTTTAAAGCTCACAATGACACCTGCATAGAACAAGTTTCTCCTGTTGGTGGAAAATCCTTCTTCACATGTCAAATAAATGATGTGCAAAAATTTTCTTCCATTTGGGAGGGAGTCTTTTTTGTTTTAGTGACAGTTTGTTTTCTATGAGGAGCTTTTTAAGTTAATGTAGTCTCATTTGTTTATGTTTGATATCGTATATCCAACAGGGGCCAATATCCAAAATCTACAAAGAACTCATACAACTCAACAACAATAATTAAAATAACCCAATCAAAAACATGGGCAAAGAGCTAAACAGACAATTTTCCAAAAAAGACATACCGATGGCCAATAAGCACATGAAAATAAATGCTTCTCACCTCCTCTCCTCAGGGAAATGCAAATCAAAACCACAATGAGGTGTCAGCTCACACCTTTAAGGTTGACCCATATCAAAAAGACCAAAGGACACAAAAACACTAATCAGAAAGTATACATGCACCCGCATGTTTATTGCAGCACTGTTTACAATAGCTAAGATATGGAAACAACCCAGATGCCCCAAAATAGATGACTGGATCAAAAAGATGTGGTACATATACACAATGGAATACTATTCAGCATTCAAAAAAGACAAACACATGGAATTTGCAGCAACATGGATGGATCTAGAAGGGATCATGATCAGTGAAATAAGCTAGAAAGAAAGAGAAAATTATTGAATGGTTTCACTAATAACAGGAATGCAGGGGAGCCAAATAAAAAGAGACATTCAGCAGGGAAGGAGGGGAGGGGAAGGGCTCCAGAGGGGGGAAGAGGGGAGCACGGGGGACTATGGTGATGGTTCCACGGGTGAACAGGTGATGGGTAACTCATGGGGACCACATAATAATGTAAAAGATATGAATAACAAAAATAAATTATTTTTAAAAAAGACCAGAAACAAGTGTGCAGAAAAAACAGAAACTTTTTAGAATTTTGGTGAGAATGTATAGTAGTCCAAACCCTATGGAAAACAGTATGGAGATTCCTCAAAACATTAAAAATAGATATGCCATATGATCCCAGGAATCTGCCTGAAGAATGCAAAAACATTAACTCAAAGGAATATATGCCCAGTTATGTTCACGTGGCCTTATAATATCCAAGTTATGGAAACAACTTAAGAACCCAGCAACCAAAGTGATATATATACAACAATGGAACACTACTCAGCTATTAAAAAAAAGATGGAATCTTGCCATTTGTGATAGCATGATGGAACTGGATGCATATTATGTTAAGTGAAATAAATCAGAAGAAGAAAGAAAAATACTGGATGATGGCACTCATGTATGGCATAGAAGGAAACAAAACAAAGGAATAGACAAAACTAAACCAAAACAAACCCTAGAAATCTGACTGCAGAATTGAGGCTACCAGAGGGGAGTCAGAGGGGTGGAAGACAAGTTGGGGAGGGGGCCCAACAGACTGAAGTGGAGAATTACTGGTGCTTTGGTGCTGGGTGTGGTATGATAGCATACATTTGCAGAGGTATGAGCCTCTCCACCTAAAACATTTAAAGTGTTATAAATCAACCTTACCTCAATCAACAAAATTATTAAAAAATAAAGAAAATCCTTCCTCTAATGTGCACTCAAATGTTTTTCCAGCTTATTTTTAGACTGACTTTGATTCTTTTCTCTTCCTCTTGTGCTCTGATTAAAATGCTATCGAATCACAGAAGAGCTCAGCTTCTCCATTCCTCATCAGCTGTCAGCCATTTCTCTCGAGGATGCCAGTCATGGCACCTTGACCTCTGCATTTTGGAGAACCAGAGCTCGGAAGCCTATCACTGGGACCCTTATGCACATTCCCTGTTAGCCTGACTTTAAATCCTGCCAAGGACTGTGTCTACCATGCCAGGTTGAAAACTATACACAGGCTTTGATTACTCTAGCAAAAAAAAAAAAAAAAGAAAGAAAGAAAAGAGACTTTCCTCTGTCCAGATATCCTGGGTTTTAGTAATAGTTTTTGGACTTCCCATTTCCGGCATTCTCTACTTGTTCTTCATTTCCAGATCAGAGAAAGCTCTCCAGAAGATCCCGGTTGCCCAGTAAAGTGGCAAATGTGGAGCATCCTGTTCAAGTCAAGGCCCAGATGCCTGGTGCCTCGGTGCGGTGCTCATCTCTAAGGCCATGTACAGATGCTAGTGTAAGTCTGTGCACAAATTATCATCATAATCTTTACAGAAACCCCAGAAAGTGGGTCCTATTTAATTTCTATTTCACAAATGATGAAACTGATGCTTGGAGAGGTGCTAGTAAACCCAAGGTCCCAACTCTGGAAAAAGCATGGGGTTAGGGCTTGAACACTGGCAGCCTAACTCAGAAACCAAGTACCTCCCTTACAATATTGGGTTTATTCTTTTAAAATGCTGCTGGATTTGCTTTGCAGTTTTTTTCTTTGTACTGCCTTTGTCAAATCTTGGTTTTCAAGTTACCCAGGATTTGTTAAACTAATTGGATAAATATCTCATTCTAAAACCATTCTAAGTGGGGGTGGGAATTATTTGTTTCTTGCAGAAAAATAATTTGATTATGGTCAATAGCACTGAGACTATATATAGCATGATGTTCTCTCTACCTAAAATTCTTTCCTTTTCTCCTCCTTTGTCCACTTAACTCCTATTCATTCTCTCAGATCCAAGCCACCACCTCCATCTGGGAATCTTCAAAAGGGTGTCTCTATACCAGTTATGAGTGGCTACCTCCTTCTGATCTCACTATAAGATAATTCTCTGATAATCTGTCCCGGCAGACTGTGGACTTTTTGGCTGGAGGGTTCCCTTTGGTGGCCCCTGTGACTACTAACAGTGGGCTGATACTTCCCTTTCTTCTTCCCATTCAGATGGAACCGCTGTGGTCTTCCTTGCCCACTAGCCACAAGGATTAATTAGCTCAAGGAGGAGCATGTCGTCCAAACCAGACAAAGGAAATTCAGCAGACACCTCTCAGGAACTTCTGAGAAGGAATTTTATTTTCCTTTGGTGGCAGTTACCACAAAAGTTACACTCTTTCTCTCTCACTAGCTATGATTTAAAGCCCTATGTAGCCCTAGTTGTTGCTAATTACTAACTTCTCACCCCTAAGCCAGCCTTAGGATATACTAAAACTGTGAAAACTGAGCCCAATCATCAGCATGTTGATTGATGTTGTATCCTATTGTATCACAGCCTCATAGGCATCTAAATTCTTAGGTACCAATACACAAATTTTACTGATTTGATATTTCATTGAAAATATAAATAAATACAGAGTGAGTGGTTCTCTAAGAGAACCATACAAATTGTTTAAGGTAAACCCTTTCTCCTCACATCAAGAAAACTTGGGGATTCCAAATTCATTGACCATGTTTTCAACTAACCAGTAGGCTCACTGGACAACATAGTCTCTTCCATTTCCATGGACTTCCAGAAAGTTCACTACTAGATTTGTAATCAGGGACTCATTGTATTTTTTATAGCATGTCACATTCTCTGAGCATATGACAGTCTTAATAAGTTTTGAACAGCTTTCACTTTATTTTCACTTTATTCTCACTTTGCATTATATTTTCATTTTACATGGTAAGAATATCAGTTTGAATTTATTATAAACATTTGAATTCACTGCCACTTTCCATTCTGTCACTCTGCCGTCCTTACCTACATTTTCAACACAAATTGACATTGGTCCTCCTCATTATAAAATTTCAGTCTGAAAAAAAAATAATGTTGAAAAACATTGGGGAAAAGTAGAACCTATACACTTGACTAAGAGCCAGTTCTCTTTTCCTAGACCACCCAAAATTTAGTCCCTAAGAAACAAGGAATGCATTCCAGTGGAGAAAGGACTAAAAGTTATCTGTAGATCTCTTCACGTATTCACTAGTTCATACAATTCCAAAAGAGATCTCCCAAGCTCAAGCCTCTATTACCTGCCATTTCCAAGAAGCATAATCAAATAATTCCGAGCTTATGAGTCAGGTATTGTCTCAACAATGCTGCATAATAAACCATGCTAACCTCCAGAGATTTATAACAAATAGCTTCTTTTCATGCTCATTTCAACTTCAACCCAGGTATCCTACAGTAAATATCAGGCTCAAAAACTCTAGACATAAGGTTGTTTAAGTTCTTGCTCAGGCCTTGCTCCAGTGGTATCAGGGCATCTTCCTGCTTCCCACTGGGATTCAAATGAAGGGACAGAGTGACATGCCATAGTCTCCTATCAAGCCACCAGAGCACAAGAGACAAATGAAGCCATGCAAACGTACTTAAGGCCTATAATTGGACCCATCTGCCAACATTCCATTTGCCAAAGCAAGTCCTTTTGCTGCACCCAACATCAAGGAGCAGGAAAGTGCCCCTGCAGCGGGGAGAAAGAAATTGAGCAAACATTAACAGAGCAATGATCCAGATTATTGCAGTTAGTCTCTACGCTCAAATTCTCAAGAGCTCATTTGATTGGTTCAGCATATAAATAAATCATTGATCCAGGAATGGACCAATCAGCCTTGATCAGATAGGGTTTCCCCTTAGTACAAGTTTGACACCAGGGACCCACCTCCTCCACTAAAACTGCAGGGCATATAGTCCTATATCCAGAGGATAGACACTAGACAAAGACGAGAATGTATTTTGTTCACACTTTAGATCACCAGTATCTAGAAAGGAGGAAAATACTTTGACCTTTGAAAGCTACACATTGAAATTTCAGAGTATGTGGCAAGAATGAGTTTACTTTGGCTGTAACCCTTTTGTTTCAAGAGAAGTCTTTTTTTTAGATGATAGCTTTTTTTTAATATATATTTTTATTTTTATTTATATCTTTTACATTTTGTATTCCCCTTGGGTAACCCACCACCAATTCACCCGTGATCCATCTCCATGGTCCCTTGTGTCCTTTTCTACTCCATTTTGTGCCCTTCTCCTCCCCTTCCCCCCACCCCACCAAGTGTATTGCTGGGTCATATGGAAGGTGGAGCTTCCACTTTTGGGAATCTACACAAAGGACACAAAAACACTAATCCAAAAGGATACATGCACCCGTATGTTCATTGCAGCACTGTTCACAATAGCAAAGGTATGGAAGCAACCCAGTTGTCCAAAAATAGATGACTGGATCAAGAAGATGTGGTACATATACACAATGGAATACTATTCAGCATTCAAAGAAGATAAACACATGCAATTTGCAGCGACATGGATGGAATTAGAGGGGATCATACTCAGCGAAACAAGCCAGAAAGAAAGAGAAAAATATCAAGAGAAGATTTAAATAGAACAGTTAAAAAAGGAATACAGTGAGTGGTTCACTGATAGCAACATACAAACTGTTCTATGGTAAACTCTTTTTCCTCACAAGAAGGAAACTTGGGGATTCCAAACTCCCGAGTTTGGAATTAAAATGTTTTTAATTCCATTAAAAACTAAAAATGTCTAGTTTCCAAGAATCCAATGATCTGCAAAATAAATATATGACAAATTAAACAGGAATTAACATCCAGTTTTCCTCATAGGTATGCTTTTTATAGGTGTGGAGAGAAGGTAAGTGGTGAAAGAGACATAGGTCAATCAAGATATATTTCTTATAAGTATCCACAATGGGTAAGTAAAAGTCTATAATAAGTATGTCTTAGGCATCTGCTAATAAAAATGAGAAATAATTCTGTATAGTGATGCTGAGAATATATTTCTTCAGTTTCAAAGCAAGGTACTCACTGATATTAAGTTTTTATCTTTCAAATCTTGCTTTTATTTATTTTATATTTTTTAGAAATTCTGTTTATTAACTTGATGAGTTTTAGCCATGAGCTCTTCTACAATTGCTATTGTAAGAGATAACACAAGGAATGTAATGAGCTAGCCTACAGCATTCTGAATTCATTCCAGGAATCACACCTTCGATTTGTGTTTGAATTCTTACTGGAAAAGCTTAGTTAGGATCTTAGCTTTTGGACCCGTACCGTCATGCATGATTTATTATATACTGCAATGAATCTAATTTAAGTATGAACCTAAGGAAGAGTTTTCATGGTCCTTTCATTTACTTCTTGAGTTCCCTTATTATCTAATATACACAATCTTTAAAAAGTGACGTAGCCAGGAAAATTTACTAATGTGAAGAGACTATACCAGGTATATTAATTCATTTTTGATGAATGCCTCTTACTCGTCTTAAGTTTCTACAGTAGCATACAGAATCAGATATGGGAAAAAGGAGAATTTACTCAATCAGCTAATGGGGCTGCTGTGGGAAGTTTTAGTATTGCCTGGTTGGGAGTTAGGCTGTGTTTACTGCTTACTGTAGCTGCAAATATCAGAAGCTAACATTTCTCCACCTAGTTGCCTTTGGGTTTCCCTATGTAAAAAGAGTGTTTAAATAGAGCCTGGGTCTTACCCCTATAAAAGTCAAGAGCAGTATCATTTAAATATGCAACAGATCCCCATTGCAGCTGGAAAGAGCCCTGCGCATAGTAGAGGAGAGCTTGGACAGGCACGGTGCCTGTGAGGTGGCAGAGGCTGAAGGGTAGGTGTTTCTCAAAGCTCTGGGAAAGTCTATGCTGAGAGTGAGCCAAGGTCCAACCATATAAAGAATGAGCGGCTACATCGTTTGAGGATTCTGGAAGAAAAAATCTGGAGAAAGTGACCCAATACGTGGGAGGGTCCTTGGTCCTCTGCAGATAAGGTGTTCTTCCCATGCTGACTGTCTTCCATATTTTCTCCTTGACTTTGATTTTCCACATTTTGAATATAATATGCTTAAATGTAGTTGTTTGATATCCTGTTTGGAGTTGTCTGAACTTCCTGGGTCAGTGGTTTGGTATCAATTGTTAATTTTGGAAAACACTCAGCTGTTATTGTTTCAAATGTCTTCTGTTCATTTCTCTCTTCTTCTGGTTCTACTGTGGTAAAAATGTCATACTTTTGCTAATTGTCTCACAATTCTTAGTTATTCTGATTCATCTGTTATGTTTTTCATTCTTTCATTGCTTTTTAGAGTGAGAAATTCCTATTGACATATCTACAAGCTCACTGATTCTTCCTTTGGCATGTCCAATCTGGTGGTGAGTCCATCAAAATCATTTAACATTTCTTTTACTGTGTTTTCTGTTCCTACAGTTTTCCTTTGATTGCACAAGTAGTTTCCACCCCGTGATTAAATTACCCATCTATTCTTGCATGTTGCCCACTTTCCACTAGCACCCTTAGCATATTAACCATAGCTGTTTTGAATTTCTAGTATGAGAGTCCCCAAATCTCTGCCATATCTGAATTTGACTTTGATGTTTGATTTGTCTCCTCAGACTATGCTTTTGGACTTTTAGCATACTTGTCACTTTTTGGTCGGAATTTGCATATGATGCAACAGGTAAAAGGAACCAAGGCTAATGGGGCTGCTGTGGGAGGTTTTAAAATTGTCTGGCTGGGAGTTAGGCTATGTGTACTGCTTATTGTAGTTGTAAATATCAGAGGCTAACATTTCTCCCTAGCTGCCTTTGGGTTTCCCTTTGTAAAAAGAATGTTTAAATAGAGTATGGGTCTTACAGTTCTGTCAGCTGTAATCTCCTGAGCCCTGTTAACCTGGTGGTATGATATACGGGGTGGGGAAAGGAAGATTTCTATTACGTATGATTAGGTCTCAGTATTTTAGTGGGCTTGTGCCCCAGTTTGTGACCTTCACATGTGCTCCTCAGCAATTTTTTCCCACCTTAAGGATGGCAATAGGAAGCTAGAGCTGCAATTTACCTTCTTCCATGCCAGATAGGCTCTGTTAAAACCCACCATAAGTCATCCCTGGTAAAACAGTATGGGGCCTCCGAAAGCTTGGTGCTCAGGAATTTTTATCTCACAAGCTAATCCATGCTTAGACTCTAGCAATTAGTCAGTTATTCTTTTCTTAAAAGTGTTTCAATAGTGCTGACTCCAGCTGCAGCTTTTGCTCATGCTTACCCATGATTGTTGTTTCTTACTTATGTCTCCAGCTTTCAGGATGATGGTTTCCCATGGGACCTCAATTTTCTTTTCTTTTCTTTTTATAATATATATTTTTATTGTTATTTATGTATTTTACATTTCGTATTCCCCTTGGGTAGCCCACCACCAATTCACCCATGATCCATCTCCATGGTCCCTTGTGTTCCATTCCATTTTGTGCCCTTATCCTCCCCTCCCCCTGCCTTCCCCCCCCCCACCCACTGAGTATCTCTCTCCTATTTGGTTTCCCTATAGTCCTGATATAAGTGAAACCATTCGATATTTTTCTTTTTCTTTCTGGCTTATTTCACTGAGTATGATCCCCTCTGATTCCATCCATGTCGCTGCAAATTGCATGTGTTTATCTTCTTTGAATGCTGAATAGTATTCCATTGTGTATATGTACCACATCTTCTTGATCCAATCATCTATTTTTGGACATCTGGGTTGCTTCCATACGGGACCTCAATTTTCTAATGGCTCTAAAAAGACATAGACTTTTCCCTTTGTTCAATTTTTTTCTTGTAAGGATGGCAGTAACAATTTTCAATTTGCAAACTTTTACAAGTTGGGCTGGTAACTAGAAGTCAGTCCTTTCAGTCTTTCATTCTATGTAATCCAGGCAAGAAAGAATTTCTTGTTGAGGGTCTCTAAGTACTTAACTATCTTTCCTGTTTGCCAACACCATAGAGACAATTACCAAAACATTTCTCCAAAACTGATTTGTCCACCAGTCAACTTAGCAGTTAAAAGGAAAATTATTAATATGTTCTCCCTTTCTGTGTGTGTGTTTGGGTACTTCATGAACTGTTCGATGGGATTACCAGAGTGTTTGGGACCCTTTGTGCCAGAAGTACTCCCACTCAAGAAATGGCTCAGGATAGCAAACAGGTATAAAAAAATGGTCAACATCACTTATAATCAGGGGAATGCAAATCAAAACCACAATGAGACTTCACCTCACACCAGTGAGGATGGCCCATCCTAAAAAGACTGGTAACAACAAATGCTGCAGAGGACGTTGAGAAAAGGGAACCCTATCACACTGCTGGTGGAAATGCAAACTGGTCCAACCACTATGGAAAGCAGTGTAGTGGTTCCTCAAATTACTACAAATGGATCTACCATATGATCCATCATTCCACTCCTACAAATCCACCCAAAGGACACAACAATATTATTTTGTACCCCTATGTTTGTTGCAGCACTATTTACAATAGTTAAGACATGGAAACAAACTAAATGCCCCAAAACAGATGAATGGATCAAGAAGATGTGGCACATACATGAAATGAAATACTGTTCAGTTATCAAAAAGATAAACTCATGCTATTTGCAGCAAAATGGATGGAGCTAGAAGGGATTATGCTCAGTGAAAGAAGGCAGGAAGAAAAGGAAAAGTATCAGTTGATTTTACTTACAGGAGGAGTATAGGGGAAATGAAAAAAGGATAAAAAAAAAACCAACCTTGCAGGCAAACTATACATCTGAGGCATACAGCAGGGAGAGGGGTCAAATCAGGGGAGGTAATAGCACAAGCCACTAGGGGGATGGTTCATGGGTGATGTGGTGGTAGGAGATTTATGGAGACTACACCTGAGGGGTTAGCAAATATTGTACAAAAAAATGAACAATAATGTAAGAAAATGTTTTTAAAGTTTAATCAATAAAAAAATTTATGTTTTTTTGAGATTTATTTATTTATGCATACAAGCTGGGGTACAGGCCAGAGGGGTGGGGCAGTGAGAGGGTTCATCAGAGACAGAGTGGGGAGCAGAACAGGCAGATCGATGGAAATACACTGCTGAGGGGAGCAGCGGGCGAGGCAGGAGAGGTCTGCCACGCCATGTGGGAATCTCCCCGGCCAGATGTCGAATTCACGTCGCTGCTGCCAACAGCTCCACAGCACAGCGCTTAACCGCTGTGCCACCACGGAGACCCAAAAAAAAAAAATTTAAAGAAATTGCTCAGTCCCACTCAAGAAATTAAAAGTTCTACTGCTTCCTCAAAATTTCTGCCTCGCTATTTAGTACCTTCTCAGGAAAAAATCGTGGTTTTGAAGACAATTGAGCATAACTGGGTCCAAGTTCAGCTACCAGATGAAAGAAATAAAGCTTATTCTTCTTTATAATCTACACACTGCTCAAAATTTTAGTAGCCAGAATGAGGGGCACCTTGGAACCCCCAAATCTGGCTGCTCTAAATGGGTTCTGCCATCCACCACATTAAGAAAAAATATACTTTTACTGTGTAAGGACTTCAATAGAAAAGAACTTTAATACATAAAATGTGTAATGGAGAGAAGCGAAAAGAAAGAATATAATTAAAATAGTCTCCCCATGAAACACCCAAGTTACCCAGCTCCTCATAGGCAAATGCCCAGACGAACAGAATTGGCCCAAAGTAGGGCCACTGAGCTCCAAACGCTTCCCCACATTCTGGTGGGGAACCATAGGACAGTGGCAGAAGAGGCTAGGCAAATCTGGAAGGAAAAGAGCAAAACCAAAATATAAATCAAGGTAAGGGCTGCCATTGTCAGCCTCCCCAGAGATCTCTCACTGATGTCTCTGTCTCTTTCAAGTATCGCCTTCAAAGTCACCCAAATCCCTGGTACAATGCCCAGGCCAAGAAACAAGGACGACTTCTTCACATCTCTGTTCCACGTGCCTCCTCAAGTCTTCTTTACCCCAGCCTTCTCTCTCAAGTCCTTTTTAGCATCCCTTTCTCCTCAGCTCTACCTTTCTTTAGTTAACCTGGAACCTTGCCTTTTTATGGGGATTACACTGTTACAACACTACCTTGACAATTCTTATTACCCCCTCCTAGTACTGAAGAAATTTAGTTTATGGTGGCACAATGGGTTAAGCACAGCACTGTGGAGATGTTGGTGGCTGCAGCGCGAGTTTGATGCCTGCCCCCGGGGATTCCCACATGGCGCAGCAGATCTCTCCTGCCTTGCCCACTGCTCCCCTCAGCAGTGTATTTCCATCGATCTGCCTGTTCTGCTCCCTGCTCTGTCTCTGGTGAACCCTCTCACCACCACACACCTCTGGCCTGCACCCCAGCTTGTATGAAAAAATAAGAAAAATAAATTTAGTTTAAGAAAATAAAATTTATTATAACTACATAACGAAATCCTAGGAAATACAATGTGTGGGAAATAGGCAGGGGCTAACCAACTAAAGGAGAAAGGGGAATGGGGACTTACACATTGAGACTCTGTCAGCCTCAAATTACTGAGAATGACTCTCTTTAAGATTCTCATTTCCTAAAGGACACAGTCTCTAACATTTTGTCCCACGCCTGAATTGATGCTGTACCATGCACTGTATCCCAGGCCAGTGTTTTATTCTCTGGTGGAAGATGTGGAACTAAGCCTGTTATTGAAGAAAAATCAAATTTCATTGAGTGGGGAAGAAGGGGAACCCCTGTCTGTGGGAACCAGACCCTCCTTCCACTTGTGGGGGAGGGTGGCTTAGGACACAGGGTGGGCCAATGGGTCATCTCTCTCCAGGGCTTTCAGTCTGGCTGGAGGCCACAAGGACCTAGAGACCCAGTGTCCAGCTTCCAGTGACATGTGCATTGGAAGTCAGAGGCATGGACGCCCAGGTGGTCGGACTCGAAGAGGCAAGAAAGTTTGAGATTGGCCAATGGTTTCACAGGACTGAACTGCAACATGCTCATCGTGAGCAGGCCTTAGGAAATAACAGAACTCCTAGTGAACTTAGGATCATCCAAGGAACTAAGGATCTGTGGCAATTTGCTGAAGTTCGCTCCATGAATCACTGCATCAGATTTACCTGAGGAGCTTATTACAAATACAGGTTCCAGGACATCCTTCAAACCTCTGAATCAGAACCTGTAGCAAAGGGGGCTAAAATCTGTTGTTTTCATTAAGTCCTGTTCTTAGGCACCGTGATGTAGTTTTGTGTACTCCATCTTTGTCCTGGTTCTGGCATACAGTGCCCAAGTCCCTAGGAATTTCCTGAGTGATCCACAGGTATCTTTTTTCATGTTGATGAGGTGACTTTGGGCAACACCTAGGGATGGGGGCTGGTTACCAGAGGAGCCATGTGATCAGAGGTTGTCCCTTTCAATCTCACCTCCCACCCACATGCCCAAGGATGTAATGCAGCCTCCCAGAGGAGCCCCCAAGGATGGGATTCAGAGAGCTTTGTGTTGGTCAACATAGGGAGATTCAGGCAGAGTGGTATGCTCAGAGGCCACGGAGCTCGGCACCCTCTCCCCACACCTTACGCTCCAGTCTCTTCCATCTGACTGCTCCTGG
>PVIJ01015568.1:0-35973 GCA_004024925.1 Scalopus aquaticus
TCTAGTGTTTTGAGCTGTCTGATCTACCAAACGAATCTGCTTGGGAAACAAAACTGTCTTTAAATTTAAATAAATTTCTAAGAGTGCTTTGGTGATAGGTGTGGTATGGTGTAGCAGTCATCCTAAGAGGTGTGAACCCTGTACCTCTGAATCATATACAGCATTGTAAACCAGTGCTACATCAATCAAAAATAAGTTAAAAAAAATGACAAGCCTATGGGATCTTAGATGGTTCAATACTGAAAATAACATAGTAAGATTTCACGTTGAAATCAAAACTCCCAATTAATCAGACATTTCGGATTAGATTTACAAGGGCTGTCACTAACGGCTTCTTTCATGTATTACAAATACATAGAATACTAAGTGTGGCCACAGCTTTCTTCTTTCAAGAAAAATATTAACACAGGTTATTTATTTTAAATATCTCTAGTTCTAAATCATCCCACATAAGGAAGGAAGAATTACCATACCAACTAAATGAGGCTATTCAGCATCAGAGATAAGAGTTCTGGTGGATTTTCCTTTACAACTCTAACAAGACGTCTTGAACCTTATTTATTAATGTTCTGTGAGTGATTTTATAACCTTTGAGGTAAGGGATCACCCCCCTAGCCCACTCCTTGCATTAACATTTTATATATTACGTAGTAAGTCTGTAGGTTGATAAAATCTTATGATGTTTGAATGTGTTTCTCCTCACTCTAAAGAACTTGGAAATTGATGGATCCTGAGATATGTTAATAACTTTTACATTCATTCATATGAACCATATAAACCTATATGATAATACTTAGATTTATACTCAATTGAATTCTAGATATTTCATTTGGCTTTGTCTGGTTTGAAACCATAGTTTATGGGCCGTTCGGATATTCTCTGGAAGTCAGAGAATGTCTTTCAACTTATGTTTTTACCATTATAATTTCTATATTCTCCATTCCATTGATACAGTAAATTAATTAATTATGTCTCACGAATGAGAAATGCATTCTATTCTATTCACCTTTAAAAACTTATCTTTTCTCTCTGTGTACCATTATGGAAGTATGCCTTTTCATGTATTTAATCAACTATAGTTATTATTCTCTTTTTTAAAAAATCACGTTATTGAAGTATGATTAACACACAAAACTGTCACAACTTTGGCCAGTGGGAGTCTATTTTAAATTTCTTTTTATGTCCTTCTTACCTGACCCAATAATCATTGGAAGCTTTGTTGTTTTCTGGCAGAAGATTCTAGGCTCATTTTGTACCTTTCAGCTCCAGACATGGAATCACTCATTTCTCCAAGGAAAAACTACATTTCTTCGTGGAAAAACTATCAGAGAACAGAATCTGAGCACTAGGGGTCACTGTGGGGGTTTCATTGCTCCTGGGTCATTTCAATGAACAGAGCTAGAAAATACCAGGGCTTTTTCCTGTATCATGTAGATATTTCCAATTCTTTTCTAATGGCACAGAATTCCTAATTTTTTGATTCCTAACACAATAACTATAATTACTTATGTGCCTAATATGGAAAAACAAGAATAATTCCAAAGTAACAATACAGTGTTAAGACAAAAAATGAAACTACTGAATAAAGTTTGAGCTTTTCTGTATAGTTCCTTTTGTTCCTCAGTGCATCCCATTAAAATCGTGCAGTCAGATTTCTTTATTCTATAATCATAGCTCCTCATTCTGTGTGCTTAAATATAAATTTGTCTGATACTTTCGTTCAATTGTTTGCTTTCGGTTTGAAGGTCTTGACTTTTAGCAGTTGATAATTCTTAGTTTTCAGAAAGTGAAAATCTCTACTGCTATTCTTTTTCTGATAGAGAGAGCAATTAAAGGAGAGGGAGGGCCTACTTACCTTACCTGTGTGCCTCAAGATGATGGAAAATTATAGATGCTTAGTTTATAAGGTTTTGTTCTATATACAGTGGCACAAGATCCATGTATATAATTTCTGATTGAATAAGGCAATTCTGACTCCTATTATTTAATTTGTGGTAATAGAATCATGCATTTTCAATTATTTCTTGACTCTAGTGGATTCTTTTTCCTATCTTAAAATTACTTTCTCTTTTCTGAGCTATATACCCTTTTCTTTTTATAATATTGCCACATTCCCTTAGCATTTACATATATCATATATTGTTAATCAAAGTCTGCAGTTTATAACATGATTTTTTCAAATAGTATTTAATACAAGTAACACTCATTAACTTACATGAGCTTAAGTCTGCCCCATTCCCAATTTTGCTTTCTGTGGATGTTGCATAAAATTGCATTCTTTAATATTAAGGTAAACCAGAAATATCTCATATTTTCATTATATGATATAATTTTAAATCACCTTTTGGAATTTAAAAGATATTCAGTGTTAAATTCCCACGTGTGGGGCCTCCCTGGTGGTGCAGCAGTTGA
This sequence comes from Scalopus aquaticus, assembly GCA_004024925.1. Lineage (NCBI taxonomy): Eukaryota > Metazoa > Chordata > Mammalia > Eulipotyphla > Talpidae > Scalopus > Scalopus aquaticus. The sequence continues at coordinate 2,413 of PVIJ01015568.1, forward strand.
GCGCTGCGCTGTGGAGCTGTCGGCAGCGTTATGCCAGTTCGCCGCCCAGCCTGGGAGAATCCCACATGGTGCGGCAGACCTCTCCTGCCTCGCCCGCTGCTCCCCTCAGCAGTGTATTTCTGATCTGCCTGTTCTGCTCCCCGCTCTGTCTCTGGTGAACCCTCTCGCCGCCCCACACCTCTGGCCTGTACCCCAGCTTGTATGTATAAATAAATAACTCTTTTAAAAAAAATAAATTCCTACGTGTATTACACGTTTAAAAAAACTAAGATGCAAAATGAATATTTTAACACCAAAAAAAATCACGATGAACTGCCTCATTACTATGAGACTTTGTCCATGTCCTCCCTGTAGTCCATCTCTGCCTTTTCTGGCAGTTTCTGTCAGGAATGTGGGGGTCTTTATCTCTTATTGTTCCTTGCACTGAGGAGCACACATAGTAGCCCCGTATAATCTAGAAACACAAGAATCCATCCCAAGTTTTGAGGTCCTGATGGGGCATGTTCACAGCAAAACTAGGCAGAGGACTAGATTCCTACCTGAAACAACAAAGCCTTTCTGTGCTGAAAAGGACTCAAGTTTAGTGAATTCCAGGATGTAGAGGGAAAGTGAGGAGGAAGGATAAGGTGTTACTAGATGTGTTCTCAACTCCATGTTCTCATGTATTTCTACCTTTCATTTGGGGGCACGGTCTGCATTTCCTTTCTTCTCTAGGGTCTCGGCCTCTACTTGACCTGCAACCTGAAATTTTTGAAGACCCACAAATCACATTCTCTTAACATCTTACTGCTGCTCTGCAGGTGGTGTAGGAAGTGGGGTAAAGAGTATCATTTTCTGCTATTTTTACTTTTCCCATCTGAGGGAAAACCTCTCTCCATTCATTATTTGTGCTAAGACATTTTTGTGGCTACCAGAGAATTCCCTTCTTAAAGGACCCCAACTTTGGGGATTTAAAAGCCAAAATGATTTGCCAGATAGTTCTGTTTTCTACTCTGCTACATGCCTCTTCTGTCACAACAAGCACAGAGCAACTACTTGCTTGAAAGAATGGAAGGGAAAGGGGGAAAATGCCAGGTGGAATCCACCCTTACTCCCTAGATTGATGGTAAACAAATGCTATCACAGTCACAAATCCAAGCTCAGGTCTTTAAGAAATGAAGGCTGTAGGAAGAGGTCACATCTCTAGTACAGTACAAAACTAATTGAGAGACTTATGGGCCCCAAAGAGCCTGTAAGAGAAGTTTTAGAAGCCTTCTTTAGATTGAAGAAAGGGAGGCACCGTGGACATTTTAGGGGAGAATTCAAGAAAACTCCTTGTTTCTAGATTTAGAGTTGTATTTACCTTCTCTGTTTCTTTTTGAGAGGGTGGTGGAAAAAGAGAGGATTCCCCAACTATTGGAGAATTAAAAAAAAAAAAAGTTTCACATCTTACCCCACCTATCTAGTATCCTTGGGGCAGAGGGAAGATGGTTGAGCTATTTCCAATTAGTGGGACCTCCATTACCCCCTTTACCTTCCCCAGTGCCCACTGCTAGACCGTTAATCTAGAGTGAAGACAGAAAAGTAAGTACTACTTTAGGAGATGACAAAAGGTGGATGGGAAGAGTATTATCTTTCCACCACTTTTCCCTTCAGCTTTGTGATCAGGGCCAGGGAGGTTGGTAGATTATGGCCCCATAATAGAGGGGAGTATGCACCTGCAGCCACATCCTGTGGCAGGGAAGAGGTATGATGGCCTCAAAAAGGAATGAGCTGTGCAACGTAATACAAAGGAAGAGTGAGCCAAGGCCAGCATGGTGAGGATCTGGATACCTGCTTGGCAGGGGCCCGTAGACTCACAGTACATTGTATGTCTCTTCTGAAAAACAAAATCCTTGGAGACCCAAGTATGACCGCATCATAGAAAAAACAATGATGAACTGAAAGTAGCATGAAAACAAAATGAAACAAAAAAAAATCTACCTTCAAAGCAGTGAGGGACTGTAACTGCAGCACCCAAACAATTTTGGGTAAATAAATGTTATAAATCTATGTTAATGCAATGAAAAAATATATTAAAAATAATAAAGAAAATGTAAGGAGGGTAATTAAAGTCAACTCTTATTTTTTATTTTTTTTAAAGATTTATTTGTTTAGCATACAAGAACTGGGGTGTAGGCCAGAGGTGTGGGAGGTAAGAGGATTCACCAGAGACAGTGGGGAGCAGAACAGGCAGATTGACTGAAATACACTGCTGAGGGAGCAGTGGGTGAGACAGGAGAGGTCTGCTGTACCATGTGGGTCAGCTCCCTGGCAGGGGGTCGAACTTGTGCTGTAGTGGCCCTGAATAGCTTCATAGTGCTGACTTAACCCCTTGCGCCACCAGGGAGGCCTTAAAGTCAACTTTTAAATTTGCACATGGCAATTACTCATTTCTGCCATCAATTATTGGATCACAATGAAGTTATGAGAAAGCATACAAAGGTAACAGATTGAGTCTGTTTCTAAAAAATAAAATACTTAATTGCTAAAAAAAAATTAAGGATCTTTGAGGCAAGTGAGGTTGCCAACTGACTATTAAGATGGAGATAGACTGTCTCAGACTAGATATATTTTTGAAAAATACTGGTTAAGACAAATTGTTGGAGGCCTCATAATGAGCTGTATGAACCTATTACCTAGTCCAAAGAAAATAAGTAAAATCAATTATCACTGGCCTGGCAGACAACAGAATTGGAGAAAGCGCTTCCAAAATCTCTTGGGTCACCATGGGGGAGTGGCATTCAGATAGATTTACTAGTCCAAAATTCTAGTAAGCATTTACTGTGTGTTTAGTAATTATGGGGTACACTTATGCTAATGAGACCAGATTTACAGATTAGTAATGCATTTTAACGATTTAATTATAATCCAAAGTGATAATACAAGGGATGAAATTGTACCTTGCAATGCTGTCACTGATAGGAGCTGCTTTGTTTTTTGATTTTTTTAAAGGTGTGCACACGTGGGTGAGGGGCATGAGAGGAAATTTATAGGAGTTCTGGGAGTACTTATGTAATAGATCCCTGGCTTATAATAAAATAACTAGAGCAGCAAAAGTACAGCATTATAGACTCAATGGAAGGAATTTTCCAAGAAGTGTTTTGTTTCAGAAAGGGATAAACTGAGTAAGGGACCATCTACCTCTAAATGCTACTGCCTAGTAAGAGCCAGTCAATGAAGGATTTTGTTGAAATTAGTATTTAACCAATGTTAAGGCATAGTAAGCCACTAAGAATCAAAGATGATGTATTAGTAAGTGGCTTTTAGAAAAGTCTATTATCTGAACTGCTTATTTAGCATCCAGGGTCATTTAGTTGTGAGCACAGTCTCCAGGGGAGACTGAAAGTTTGATAGTGATTTAGTAGAGAGGAAAGGAAGAAAGAGTTGCAGGATGAGACACTATTTAAGCCTTTGCTGGCCTCAAGGGTCTCAACATGAGGGTAGTAAGGTCAGGGGACAGTGGATAAAAGACAAACTTTATCCACTTCCAAATTTGGCTCTAGTTACTCCTATTATTCACTTCACCAGGAAAATGGAAAGATAAGCCCTTTACATTTTTATAACAGTTTCTAACTTTGTAATGATCTCTGTTCCTTATCACTTTTGATCTCTGCAGAACCTGTGAAGTTATCAGAGTTAGCTTTTATTATATCCATTTAGCAAATAGCCACTTGCGTTTTCATCTTCCTTTTTGTGTTGGCTTATTCTTGAGCAGGGGAGAGTCTCAGGGACTTAAAGAAATAAACTGCTAACTGGAAACAAAGATAACACTTAGTATTCTCTCTGGATTGCATTTTAAAACTGCTTTATGAGGAGAAAAAGAAATATATACTACAATTGCACATTTTTAAAATTTACTATATAATAACTTTTGACATGTTTAACCCTGTGATACCACCAGTATCAGATGATGAGCTTAGCCATACTACCAAAAGTTTCCTCCTACTCATTTATAATTACTCCTTGCTCTTATTTTAATTTTTCTCTTCTTAACTTGGATTTCATATACTTTTATTCTAGTTTCTTAAGGTACAAGCTGAGATCATTGATCTGAGTTCTTTATTCCTTTCTAACCTAGGCATTTGGTGCTACAAATTTTCCTCTCAGTACTGCTTTGGTGATAACTCCAAACTTGGATAAGTTGAGTTTTCATTTTCCGTTGGTTCAAAATAACTTTCTGATTTCCACTTTGATTTTTTTTTTTGATCTGTGGGTTATATAGAAGTATATTATTTACTTTCCAGATACTCACAGTTTACTTCCTTTGTGGACAGGGAATATAGTTTATAAGATTTGAATCCTTTGAAATTTATCAAGACTTGCTTCTTGGCCCATAATATGATCTGTGTTGGTAAATATTCTATGTTCACCTGAAAATAGTTTGCATTCTGTTCTTTGAGTGTTTTATAAATATCAGTCTGCTAAAGTTGGGAATATTGTTAGTATGCTTTATACCTTGTTTTTTTTTTTTTTTGTCTACTTGTCCCATCAGTTGTTTTGAGAGAAGTCTTGAAATCACCAAATACAATTGTGATTATTTCTCCTTGCAGTTCTTCAATCTTTGTTTCATGTATATTAAAGCTTTGTTATTAGACACATACATGTTCAGGAATTTGGTATGTGTGATTTGGTATGGACAGGAGAAATAAGCAGCAGGGTCTCTGCTAAGTTGTTATAGGTAGTTGTAATAATCCAGGTTGGAGCTGATGAGGTTTATTAAATTACCTCTGGTAATGGAGAACAAGGAAAATAATAGAAGATAAATTTAAAAGGATGTTGATATAATAGATGTTAATGTGATATGAGGGAGTGACCAGAAGATTTTAGGATGTGGGGCCTCCCTGGTGGCTCAGCGGTTGAGCGCTGTGCTGTGGAGCTGTCGGCAGCGGCGACGCGAGTTCGACGCCTGGCCAGGGAGATTCCCACATGGTGCAGCAGACCTCTCCTGCCTCGCCCGCTGCTCCCCTCAGCAGTGTGTTTCCATCCATCTGCCTGTTCTGCTCCCCACTCTGTTTCTGGTGAACCCTCTCGCCGCCCCACGCCTCTGGCCTGTACCCCAGCCTGTATGCATAAATAAATCAATCTTGAAAAAAAAAAAAGATTTTAGAATGTTTTCCAAACACCCAAAATGTGTATGTGTATGATTTAATTTCCGTGATCTCATTTCAATTTAGTAAATACTTGTAACAATAACGGTCTCTAGAAAGCCATAGGCTTCTGATATGGTTACTTGAAGTCTTCAGATTCAAACCATATCCTTGGTTTTTCTTTTTATTTTTTCTATCCTCAAATTTATTTTTTAAATTTCTATAGATTATATTTTATATCATTATTCATTTTTGTACAATTTCCCTGGCTTTTCCATAGAAGAAGAGTTACCCCCAATTTCTATTTTATCTTCTTCCACAGTAACAGAATGCCAATTTCTTGTTGGATTTATGACCATCCAAAAAAGAACTTTAGTGGGATGACAAAATTTTGTGGCAGTTGGGGAACCTTTTTTTTTTTTAATTTTCTACTTTCTATTTTATTTTATTTATTTATTTTTAATATATATTTTTATTATTATTTATGTCTTTTACATTTTGTATTATCCCTTGGGGAACCTTTCTTAAAAGAAAATTGGCACATTTTCCTGACTACCTTTTCTTTTTCCTCCTCCTTATTCAATTCCTGCATAAATGTCAGGCCCCTGGGGACTTGGAGGAGCAGAGCCACAATGCGAATTTTAGATCACTTCCAGACTTTCATGTCCCAGAGAAATAAAGTATCTTGTTTGAATGACAGATACTTGGGATCTGTCTTGTCGTCAAACTTAGTTTTAAATGATACATCTAGGTTGCTATATAGTAAGGTTAAGAGCAGTCAACACATTCTCTCATCTTATTGAAAAAGAATTGACCTGTAAAAATAAAGAAACTGTATTGTATGTTCCTATGTAAATGCTCATCACCATCTCATGACAACTGGGAAAAGAGATGTTTTCCCTCCTATATAGTTTGTATTTCTGTTCTATCAGCGATCCTCCAGAAGGAACTCATGGAAAGTGCTAAATGATTTATTGAAGTACTATATGATATTTGGGAAATAACGGCTTTAGGGGAGGGCTTGGTGTTGCTTGAACAATTCATATAACCCTATTTGATGTAATGGGGTGAGCAGAATTTGGGAAAGAGTGTTGCCTGATACTTGGTATATTAGTCGTCTGTAATAGCAAGTGGCTGGCAAAATAATGGCTCCCTAAAGATGTCCACTGCCTAAATCTCAGAGCCTGTATGTTAATTTACCTGGCAGATGTGATTTAGGCTCTTGTGATGAGGGAATAAGACTGGATTATCTGGGGAAGGCCCAGTGGTAACTGAAAGGTTCTGATGAGAATTGGTGAAAGGTCAGTTCCAGAAGGAAATGTGAGGAAAGACGCAGAGGTCAGAGAGACAAACAGAAACTGAAAAATGCAGGAAGCCATGACCAAAGGAATGCAAATGACCTCTATAAACTGGGAAAGTTAAGAAAGTTGATTCTCCCCCAAGAGTTTCATAAGGATGCAGCACCCTCAGCACCTTGATTTTAGTATTTCTAACTTCCAGAATTGTAAGATGGTGTGTGTTGTTTTAAGTTACTGAGTTTATAGTGATATTCTACAGCAGCAATAGGAAACTAATACAGTAAGTAACAGAGTCACCACTTTTAGTGACTTAAAACAGCAGACATATGATATCTCACAGGTTTTATAGGTCAGATCGGATGATTTAAGGTGGTCTTCTGTATAGTGCCTCACAAGTCCACAATCAAGGTGTCAGCCAACTGTGGTCTCATCTGAAATCCTGACTGGGAGAGATTCTATGTCCAGGATCATGCAGTGTGTTGCTAAATCTTGTATCTTTGGAACTCAGGTTTCTGTTTTCTTGTTGACTGTGGGCCAGAGACTACTTGTAGCCTCTAGAGGCAGACCGTGGTTCCTAGTCATGTGGCCCTCTCTATAGGCCATTTCACAATGTGTGTGTATGTATGGATGTGTGTGTGTGTGTGTGTGTGTGTGTGTGTGTGTGTGTGTGTGAGAGAGAGAGAGAGAGAGAGAGAGAGAGAGAGAGAGAGAGAGAGAGAGAGAGAGAGTATGTTTGTAATCCTGGGAGTAACAGTCAATCACCATTGCTGTATAACTGTAGCATAACCTAATCTTAAGAGTGACAGCCTAGGGGCCTCCTCAGTGGCTCAGCGGTTGGGCGCTGCGCTGTGGAGCTGTCGGCAGCAGTGACATGAGTTTGACGCCCGGCCTGGGAGAGGCCCACATGGCGCGGCAGACCTCTCCTGCTTCGCCTGCTGTTCCCCTCAGCAGTGTGTTTCTGTCGTTCTGCCTGTTCTGCTCCCCACTCTGTTGCTGGTGAACCCTCTCGCCGCCCTATGCCTCTGGTCTGTACCCTGGCTTGTATGCATACATGCATAAATAAATAAATCTTTTTTTAAAAAAGTGACAGCCCAACACCTTTGCCATCTTCCTTTATTGACAGCAAATCATGAGCCTTGCCCATATTCAGTGGGAGGGGATTAATGTAGGGTGTGAGCATGAGGGTCACCCTGAGATCTGTTTATCACAAACTTGACATTACAATTCACAATAATTAATCAATCCTGTTTATCTGCTGCTATCTAGTGAGATTTAGAATCAGAGCGTTGAACTTGGCAGAGATGGGGAAGTTAAAGTCTTTGAGAGCATACATATGCTTCTGAAAATACTGATGCTAGAATGTTTGCAGCAACTCTATTTGTGACAGGTAAAAATAGGGAAACTACCCAAGTAGTAGAATAGATAAATTAGTATTACTTTGGATGAATATACAATTAAGAGATAGGAGAAGGAACATTGTAAAACTACATTCAGCCGTCTGATGAACCACTAAAACATAATAGTGAGTCAAAGAAACTAGACCCAAGAATGCATGCTGGAGAGTTCAGTTTATATAAAACACAAAAACACATTAATCCACTGATAGAAGCCAGTTTAGTTGTTTAGCCTTGGGCGATAATGACTGATGGAGAGCTGGGGTACTTTGGGGATGCTAGCAGTGTTTTAGTTTTTGATCTGGGTATCAATTACATGGACGTGTCAAGTTTGTGAAATTCATTCTGCTTGACATTTATGATTTGTGCATTACCTTATATATATTATACCTCAATTAAAAGCTTTTCTTAAAAAAATAGGCCAAGGTTTTGACTGTGGAATCCAGTCAGAGTTAAGAGAATGCCCAAGGGCAGCAGGAAACTGTAGATCTGTGTTACAGCCAGCTGATCTGTTCAGGAAAAGGACGGGGATTCTAGTCAGAAAACCACCTGGGTAGGTGCAGGCCTATTATCAGGAGACAAACAGTTTTTTCCAAGCCCTGCGTTCAATTCATAGTGAAGGTGGTCTTGGGGGCGCTACTGTTTACTGCTTCTCACCAGTTACCAAAGATACTTTTTAAAGCGAACTGTGGTTGGGCAAAATGGACACCCCTCTCCCCAAGGTCCCTGATAAACTAGTAGTGTGGTTTCAAGGAGTCTTCTGTGCCTATGAGAAACCCATTTTGGCTGGGTTCCCCGAGTGGCCTTTTTGTGAGCTCACCATAATCTGTCAGCTGATGCTAGGGAACAGCAGCAGGGCCTAAAATGGGAACAAAAACCCACAAAGACTTTCTGAAGCAATTAGGTGCCCCCATGGAGCATTCTGGATTGTGACTTCAAGTCACAGGCTTCATCTTGGCCTTCATGGACCTTTTATTTACTTTTAGGACTCTCCTTCCCAGTGGAGTCCAGAGGAAGCAGCAAGAGGATGGCACAAAGCCAGAGTCCTCCACGAATGAGCTCTTTATCTTCCTTCTACAGAAGCTACGTGCAGAAACAGCAACTCAGGCTGTCCCTTAAGCAGCTTCATTGTCAAAAGCTCAATAGAAGTCTCCCTCTGAACAAAGAGAGATACAGTTCTTTATCTCTCTAATTAATGCTTAGACTTAAAAAAAATTGTGTTCGGTGTGCAGCCTAGAGGATGAACTACCTGAAAAAAGAGTATTTTTCTTTGGAAGGAAAAAAAAGTTGATGCCGTCTCTGCTGTATAGATTTTCACATCAGTCAGGGAGCTTGATAAATAGAGATTCAGAAAAAAAAAATTCCAGGGGGCGTATTCTGTCCCAGCCTAGACATTCAGGCTCCAATTCCCATTATCTAGCAGTCCAGTGGGTTGAAATGGAGCAAATGCAGATCACTGTGAGCTGCACTAAATGTGTGTTGCACCAACCACTGTTTAATATGTGCAATTCTTTCTGCTTCACAGTTACGCGTTTTCTAGTCTTGTGCCAAAAGACCAGTCATCAAAATATAGTGTGCTGGTGGGGAGCAGAAATAAGTATAGAATGCATTCAAACTTTCTGTCTCCCAGATCAATTCTAAATTGACCCTGCTGGCTTCGGGAACTTGGTGCACAGATCTGATGAAGCTTATCTCCCCGAATAAAGCTCGCTTCTCCTCCTTTCATCCCTCCTACCACATACTGTCCCCACTCTTTCTGCTGCTTTTTTTTGTGGCATTATCTCTCTTCTCCGCTTCTTTCTGGGTGATTGGGCCACGGCATCTGCCTTGCTACATCCCAACATGTGATCATTTGAGTATCTCGCAAGAGCCACAAAACGAGTAAAATCAGATTACGGCACATCTAAATGATCAGGAATTTGTTTTGATGAAACAATATCTCAAAATAGCTTAGCAAAATGACACCGGATTTTGTTACATGCATGGCCAGAGAATACTCTAGAAGTTGAAATAGCTGTGGGCTTGTATGCTGTACATACTATAAAACTTAGCCTTCAACTATGACAGAGAGTGTGAACATTTTAAGTATAGAAGAAAGAAGAACAGAGCAAGTGCTTTCCATTCTGTTCCCTTGGAAAATATAGATATTTTTATATTTCAAGTAAGGCCTATATTCCTGAGATTCTCATTCTGAGACCAAAGGAACCTCTTCAGGGCCAGCAAATTCAGTTTTCATCCACCGGCATTATTACACCATTTTTTCCTGCCAGAAATTCCAGTCTTGCATCATTAGGTTGAAATCCCTCTTCCCCAGAGCACCTGCTCCAGTGTGGCTCCACTGCCCATGCGTGGTTAAATGCTGAATGAGTTACCCCATGTGTGGCTTTGGCTTAGACTTTCCTTTTGGGGTCAACCACCAAATGTCATCTGGTTGGAAAGTTTGAGGCATGCAGCTTCATGATCAAACACAGCAGCGACCAAGTAACCAAGGCATATAATATATAATGCCAAGGAGGACAGAGAAGGAAGTTGATAAAGGCGTAAGGGACTTGGGAGGAGAGAAGCTATAGCCCACTGGCCCTGGAAGTACCCCCAGAGCCTGCACACTCAGGCTCCCCCCCAGAGGAGCTGTTCTGTTTTTCCTAACTGTTCCAGATCAGCTCACTTCTTGTGTTCACCCCCATGGAGTCTGTTTGCTTCAAAAGACTCTCTTGCCTGAAGCTTCTAGTTGCAGCTTTTTGTGTGGAATTTAACTGTGACCTTCACACCAGTTCTGCCACCCATGTTTCCATTTGGTGATTTAAAGGCATGAAGCTGAATGAAACATCTGTGTAAACACATGAACACCAAGGTCCCAGCCCACCTAACCGGAAGGCAGCATTACATAAATAGAAAGAAGAAAGTGGAAGGAGCAGTTAAAGGGAACAGTAGGGAAGACAGCTCTGCCTTCTGGTCCGGACAAACAGAGCGTTCCATGCCTGTCACCTTCCTAACCTTGTCGCTTTTCCCATCCCACTGTAGGCCTTGAGATGATCACTGCAGCCTCATTGGCCCCTCCCCGCACATACATATATACCCAACATCCTGCTTTGGATTCCTGTTCATTATGTGAACCCATTCCTGAAAGTTTTATTCTCACTCATCTTTTCTCACAAACACTCATGGAGAAGGGGTGAGCTCTATGGTCTCTCAGGCAGTGCCGACTACCTCAGCCCACCAGCCTCCTCCTGTCAGACACACTCTAGCTACTCCCACTCAGGTGTCTCTGGCGAGGGCTCAGCCTTCTGGTATTCTCCTCTGGTGGCTTTGCAAACCAGCCTGAGTGCTCTTGAGAGACGACCTTGCACTTGTCCCCTTTCCAGCCCTGCCCTGTCTCATGACGTCCCAATGAAGTTCACAGCAACACTTTTTCTTTCCTCATTAACATAGATCTTGCCTGGCAGGGTCAGCTTGATGCAAAATCATGATTTCTTGAGCGTGTCTCCACTTCCAGGTCTCTACAAGCACCCCCTCATTTAAGCCCTGCCGTGTGCCCATTATTGCTGTTGCACAGGTGAGGAAATTGATACCCAGAAAGGTTAACTCACTTGTCCAAAACTAAGTGACAATCAGGAGTCAAAGGTCAGGCTCTGCAGAAGTGAATTGGGCAGAGTCTGGCTGGGGTGGTCCAGTCCATCATTTCTCTTTCTCCCGCACTTCTCAGCTCCAGCCCAGGTGCCTGGCACCGCAGGTTACACCAGGACCTTCCTGAAATAGTGGGCACTGATTTGTGTCTATTTCACCTCTTCTGGAGGAATGTAAAAGCAGGGAAAAGGCATTAGGAAGAGAAACCTTCAGGTAGGATGTTTGTTTATATAGTTTCCCAGTCAGAGGTAGACCTTGAGGCGAAGACATGATCTTTGCTCCTTCAGTCAGTTGATAGAAGACAAGTGTCTCCCTTGCTCACCTGTCCGGCTAGCCCGGAAACCACACTGGGCAGGGTTTAAAGCCTTGCAGTTTGGACATGGAGCTCAAGCAGTGTCCGGGGACTCCGCTGGTGCTTGTGCTGGTGCTGGTGCTTGCACTCTGTCACTTAGTGGGGCCTTTGCAAGCTCTTACATTCCTCCAGATACAAATCAGTGCCCACTGTGCCAGGAAGGCTCTGGTGAAACCTGAGGGTGCCAGGCACCTGGGCTGGAGATGAAAAGTGCAGTGGAAAGAGAAATGATGGACAGGAGCACTCCCTGGATGTCCCAGGGGAGATTCCTTGTGCTCTCCCAGGAGAAGCTATGCTCCCATGCCCTACATTTCTTTGTGCTTCTATTAAAGGAGCCAATGCACTCATGTATTTCTAGTTCTATTTCTCAATTCCCCTCTAGCCATCATCTTCTTAAAGCCCGGGGACCACATCCTGTGTAATCTAGCACAGTGCCTTTAAGTAGATGCCCCATACATCTTTGTTCAATTCAAATGAAGTCAAAGGATGAATGCTGTTGGAAATATCGGATTTTGGTGCAGGCCAGAGGGAACTCCCAGGTTTTAAACTCCAGCTACAGAAAACATGGATTCTCCCTCCCTCCCTCCCCCCTTTTCCCCCCTTCCCCCCTTCCCCCCCTTCTTTCTTTCTTTCTTTCTTCATCTGTCCTCTTCTCTGACCCCTTGATTTCCTCCCTCCAGACCAGGCCATCTGATGTGAGGCACAGAGTGGGCTGGAAAAGATAAAGAAATCCGAAAGTGAAACGATGGCACAGAACCGGCATGCTTTGAATCAGCTTTATTCATTGAGAACAGGAACCAGTGAAGGGACATTCTTCAGGCTGAAAGGAAAGTCCTGAGATTAATAGCTACTGGGTTCCTGATGGATACCGCTGTCTCTTCTGGGCCTTGTGGGGCGGGGGCGGGGGTGGGGTGGGGAATAAACGCTCTTGGATTCATCTGTGGTCATGGACTCAGAGTTTACAGCGCAGGGAAATCCTCGATGAAGAGCAAGTGGCCTTAATGTACTTCCCTCTCCTGGGTTGCTGAGCCTTGGGGTAATTGGGGGTCATGGTAATTGGAGACAGTGTTGCTTCTGCTAGAGCTTAAGCCTCCACCAACTATGCATTACTTTAGAATTTTGGGGGCCCGGGGTGGCACAGATGCAGTTGGGTCTGGCTTTTGTTTGTTTCTGTGCTGCAAGTTCATCAGGGAAAACCTTATTGGGAGAATTACAAGTAACAAAATGACCCTCAGTCAACTCACAACATGACTTAGGCCTGATCTGCCATGGCATTTTCAGAAACTTGAGTGTCTAATATGTAGCGACAGCGAGAAGTACAAAGTGGACCTGGTTGTTGAAATCGTATGCTCTTGAATTGGACCAAAGAAACACTGGCTCAGATTTTCAGTTGGCATTTGCTTTTTAGGCTGAGTAGAAGGGTGTGGCTTACAATATGCCTCAGCGGTGCATGCAATTCAGGGCACTGTTTTTATTTTATCTCAGTACTGCACCGGGTCCTGGCTGGGGAACAGTAGTAAGTCCACACTAGTATCCTTTCCTACCTTCCTTGTAACACCCACCATTCCTGTTATTGATAAATTTGAAAACAGACTCCGTGTGATCTCTCCAAGGCCACCACTATCGTCTTAACAATATCAATAATGCTATTGTTATGAATAATCACTATTATTCATAGCAAAGTCTAATATTAAGATAGGATTGACAGTTAAGTAGTAGGGGACGCAGAAACTGTTTCAACTCTGCTTCCACTCCGATCTGCAGGGTTTTGATTATTAGAAAGTCACAAAGACTTTGATCACCCATCAGTGGCTTCCCTTTGTTTCTTTCTTCCCTACTTGCAGGGAATCCCTGTGCCAAATAATTTCTCCTACCTCTTCTGATTTTCCTCCACCACCTCACCTTGGTCCCATTCCTGTTGTATCAGAGAGTGGGCATAGCGGAAGGGGACTGGGAAATGGGGCTTATAAAAGCTTTGGGAAAGCCTCTCCTCCCTGAAACAGGCCTGAAGCAGGTGTTGGCATTTATGGGGGACTTGGTATGTGTCAGTAAGATTGGCCTAGATTTTTAGGGGTCAGTCTCTGGTTTCTGATTTTATTTGCATTTATTTCTCCAGGATCGTAGATGTCATGGCTGTTGGGGCAATGGGTTTGGTTATAGAAAAACTAAGTGCATCTGGATCATTACCTCCTCTCTCATTACTGTTACTTAATTGGCCAGGTTAATTTAATTATGATCATCTTAACTCAAGATTAGAATGGGGGTGGTGAGATAAATGCATGCTTCAGGGAGTACCCACTGGAGAACTAGTAGTACACGGTGTAGCCCTTTGTGCCCCTCCTGAGGATATGCCCAGGTTTTGCCCGAAAGCGCTGTTGATCACTTCACCTTAAGGTGCAATGTCTTCTGTGTATAGAGAGATCCCTTCTGATTCCCTCCTTAATTTTGGTTCCTGTATATGTTTAGTTTGCCTGTTTACTGAGGGTACTCATGTAGACATCTTGTATTGCTCCAGTCTTCTGCAGCTAATCTCCAGCTTTATTAAGCAAGGCTTAGGGCATTTCCTGACTTTCCAGAGTGGAAGTTTTATTAGAAACATAAGCAGTTTTCGATTGTCTGACATGTTAAGGATGTATTCTCTATCATTAGTATAAGGGTTGTCTAAACATAGATATTGCTTTGGATCTTTAAACTTTCTGATTGATCTGTAAAATAAATTTTTGCAAGACACCAGTTTATCCCTAGCAGATGGTTTATTAAGTGAAAATCAGCTTTAAAGCAAACATGTCACAATTATATTTTATCTGCAGTAGAATTCCTACTGTTGATGAACTCCTAATTGGAATTTGGTTCTGGCAAGGAATAAAAACAGGCACACTGCGAGAACAGAGTGTTCAAAATAGTCCAGCAAGCAATCTAGAGGCCCAGAAGAGACCCACCTTGTGCTTTCTTTAGGTCCCTTTTCTTTTCATGTGGAGAACATTTGGCCCTAATATCATCCAATTTTGTGGCAAGGAGATGGGAACATTAAAGAGGCATGTTCCAAGCCACCAGTGAGGAAAGATCCATGATTTCTGAGGATTTGTGTCCTGGAAGTACTGGAATATAAAGGCTCCCATGCTCAACTTCCCTAATAACCAGAATTGCCATTGGTGATGTGTCTCAAGAACTAACCTGCAGAAATGCCAAAGGCTCCAGAGACAAGCGTCATCAGTAGCCACAGCAAAATGACCAGAAATAACTGTAATATGATGTGCTCTGTGCTAAATGTTATACATACATTATCTCATTTTACACTGGCAAATCCCTTTGAGGTCTGTTATTTTCAAGGTTTATGGATGAGAAGATAGAGGCCCATAGAAGTTCATTCAAGATCAGAAAGTTAATAGGTGATAGAGCTGGACCAGAACCCAGTTGTTTGACTTGTGACCACTGCGCTACTTCCCTGACATATTAGTGTGTGACTCCTAGGTCATTAGTGACCATTCATAAACTAGGCTGACTCAGCAGATTAGCAGTCACTCACCTGTGTCCTTGATTTAATGAAGACGCACAAGACAGTTCTGGAATGAGATCCCAGTGTGTGTGTGTGGGGTGTGTGTGTGTGTGTGTGTGTGTGTTTGAGAGAGACAGACCAACTGGAGGAAGGTTCCATGCCTCATCTGTTGACATTTAATGCTGATATGAGAAAATCCAAGGTAGTTTTCAGTGAGACATCAGTGCTTATGTCATGAATATTGTTGAAATTGTTTTATTAATATCAATTTCTAATAAAGTGGCTTTACTGGCCTAAGACTGAAATCAGCCTCTTCCCTTTGAACACGCTATTGCATTGTTGGCTGTATGGACAAATGTAGCCTGAAAAATCTGTTTGACACCGTCATCAGCCCTTTCTGGCGGGAAACTGCAGTCTCAGATCCCAGGGGACGCCACAGCAAAAGACCCGCAGGTGGTCTGCCAAATGATCATCTCCTGAATGGCAGCCTTTTCTTTGAGCTGGGGGCACCAGGCACACTTGGCTACTTACTCGCTGTGTGGCTGGCGTTATTGGGCTGGGTTGCTCCAATCAGTCTCTGGTGTGATGTGACACGTGATGCTGCGGAATTATTTCCTTACTCAATTGAAAATACTCCACTCTAAAGCGTCATCTGTTTCTCCCCATAAGCCCCCCTGCCAATACCCTTTGCACCAAATACAGTTTCTGCTTCACTTCTTGCCCATTCTTTTTGCTTTTCTCTCTCCGACCCTTTCCCCTGTAATGGAACAGGAGGAGGAGGGAGCCAGTTGCACACACTGGACCTGCATTCTCACAAAGCAGGTCCCTGAGGTCTGTCCATTTCCGAGGAAGGCTTTTTGGTTATTCTCTCTTGCCATATTTTTTAGGATTCCACTCCCATCAGTGTCTTGAAGGCAACAAACAAAAACCAAGAAAGAAACAAAATCGCAAAGCTAAGGTACTCTATTAGGAGAGCCAGTGATTTTATTTCTATAGCTTCTTACCTTCTGCTTAATTCTTCTAAATCTCTAATCCCATCTGCTCTCTGCTTGTGTTCACGTGTGATTGCTCAAATAACCATTTTCAGTGTTTTTATTACTCTGCCCCCCTGTTAAGGAACCTCTATGTGTGTGGCATTTCCTGAACCCGGGAAGATTCTCAGGCCCCCAACATCTTCCCTATGCATCAACCACAGAGCTTGAAAGTCTGAAGAATTAAGTGGTGTCTCCTGTAGGCCCCAGCAAACAATGCAAGTGGTTGCTGGGCTAGATCTTGCTTGAATTTATATCAAACTCTCAGAGCTTTAGAATTATTTGGAGAGCTTGTTACAATGCATATTTCTGGGCCTTATCCTAAGTCTACAGAATAAAAATCACATGTGGGTACAGAGAGAGGATCAGGCCCAAGAATCTGTGTTTAGAAAATAAATTTCCTAGATGGTACACACAGCAATTTTGAGAACTATTATCAAAAGATTCTTAAGCAAGAAAGAACCACGATCTGATTTATTTTTGTAAAAAAGGAAGAGCTGTTAACAAGGTGGAGGTTTTCTGGCATGGGGTGGATTAAAGGTTCAGAAAGGAAAACAACTTGAAAAACTGCTGTAGAGGGGTCACCTGTGGGAAACCAAAAGAAGGTTCTGCTTTTAGATGTTAGGAAAGAAGTTGGAAGTCTGGAATAAATGGATACAATTTCTGAAAAAGTCCAGAGTCTGCTTCAGGCCTCTCCCCTAGCAATTTCCATCCTTGAGTTTGAACCTCATGGTAGGCTCAGGTATAGGCACATACTGAGGGGTGAAGCTGTAATTCCCCAACTTACACAGTATTGTAAGCCAGTGGCAAATCAGTAACATTTTATTGAAGAAATCTTTTCGAGGGCAGCTGATTTCACCCTTGCTCATCACAGGGAAGGAGCTCAACTCTCCCATTTACATCAGACCTGGGAGGTATAACACCACATCTGTGAGGACAGATTGTGCTACTGAAGCAACGCATCCAAATGCTGGTTCTCATAGTGTGGTCCTCTGACCTGCATCCAAATCAGCTGAAATGCTGGTTATAATGCAGATTCCTGAGCCCCACCTCAGACTCACTGAATCATAATGGGAGCTCCCATACCTGCACTGTAACTAGCTTTCAGGTGACACTGATGCATAAGAAAGGTAAAAAGGCAATGTTCTTCAGTATTTGTACCGCTGATCTTAATGAGAAATTCTTTCCCTCCGGAAATCTTTCTTATCCCTATGGAAACTGGCTTCCCTGATCTACTTTCCCCAACTCCAACAAATGTGACCTGTTCTGTTGCTATGGAGATGGGAAATGGGCTGGGAGGTTGTGGCTAGGGTGTGGGTGAGAGTTGGCGAGCGCTGAGATGCAGAAGCTTGACTGGAGGTGGTGGGAAGGACCAGGGCTTTCTACTTAGAATCTGTGCATTTGAGTTTGTAAAAAGGCAGAAAGTCCAGAGGAAACCAGTAACATAATGACCCAGGGCAGATATCTCACTGGGCTCAGCCTTGATTCAACAGCAAGGACAATGATGTTTGAGGATGAGAATTGGAGGCCAGCTCTGGAGGGGAAAGTGCGACCAGATGCCCAGGGTAAAGTGAGGTGTGGGGGCTTCCTACACCAGCATCCATAGACCAGACGATTTAAACAACCGACATTTATTTGTCAGTGTTCTGGAGGGTGGAAGTGTGAGATCAGGATGCCAGCTTGTTAGGCTCTGGTGAGGATTCTTTCTGGAGAGAAACATGGACCTTCCACTGTATGACCTCATTCAACTGTAATTACCTCCTAAAGGCCCTAGCTCCAAATACAGGTTGTTGTCAGGGACAGGTGTCTGAGGCAACTGATTTGCAATTCATTTGCTAGTGAAACCTATTTTAAGATTTGTCAATAAGTATTTTCCCATCTACCTACTTTATGGGCTTTTAGATTTCAACCACAATTCCTTTCACTCTTCCACGCTGAATTGGCACTGCTTGATGTTGTTTTGTGAGCACTTTTAAGGGTTATTATTTTAAAAAATGTGTCCTATATAAGCAACTGAGTTGTAACTCTTCAAGGGCAGGAACTGGGCCTTGTTTGTTTCCCAGTAATATATAGTTCAGGGCGCAGTGGGGACTTGGTCACTGATGACTGATTGACTCACTGTCACCACCAGGACAGTACGTCGGAAGAGAAAGTGAGTTCACTAGGATGGCTGAGATTTGGCGATAAGGACTGTATTCTATGTGATCAGCGTGCAGTTCCTCCTAGTTCGAAGAAGGCAAGCCAGGATTTTAAAAAGAGAAACATTGGATATATCCAATATTAGAATACAGGCCAGTCTTGCTCAACTGCTATTGTTTTGAATTTAGCAGGATGTGTTGTGTTTGCAGCTTCTGGACTTATTCGATCTGCTATTTTTGGTGTTCTTCATTAAATGGATTGTTGATATATAAATACACAAGTTGCTATGCAAAATTGCCCTAATTTTCTTGTGAACTTTCTTCCTGCAGCTTGTGGAAGGCATTATGTTACTTCCCCACATTCAAGAATATTTTAAGTACTTGCAGCTAAATTGTGCTAAACCAATTGTCAAAACTTGGGAGTATACCATAAAAGAAAATTGATACAGATAAAATCAAGCCATTTGCATGGACTCTTCTGTTTATTTATATGTATGCAAATATATCTGTATGTGGCATAGCTATACACACACATTATGTTATAGCTAAAGATCCAACTGAAGTTAATGACCATACACTGGGAAGAACTATTAATTAAGTTAATTAAATTAAAAAAAAGTTAGTTAAATTAAAAATTAAAAAAGTTAGTTAAATTAAAATTAATTAAGAACCTGTCTGTCATGCTATTGTAAAGGGAAGTCGTTTGTAAGCTTAAAGAGGAACTCTTTTCCCTCACTGAAAATTGATTCTTTGCAATATTAGCTGACCTCGGCTAGAAAAGATTTCTGTTCAAACGAACTAAAGGTTGTGGATGACTAGTCAACCAGAGCTGTGTAAACATGAACCGAATTGGACACATTTGTTCACCAAATATTGATTGATCAGAAAGCCTTCTATATATTAGACCAGTACAGGGCACAGTGCGAGCAAGGGGTTATGGTAGTGAGCAAGAGAGCCATGGTCCTTGTCTTTTGGAAACTTACATTGATTCTACATCACATCATCAGTGTGTAGTAGATGTATGTATTAGACCTTCGAACTGCTATAGCAAAATCATCATAGAGTCAGTGGCTTAAATGAAACACATCTCAGTTTTAAAGGCTGGGAACTTGAATATTAAGGTGCTGGCAGACTCGGGATGAGGTGAAAGTTCTCTTCCTGGCTCACAGAAGGTGGTTTTCTTGCTGTAACTTCACCTAGTAGAAAGTGTAAGGGAACTCTTGGGGGTGTCTTTTATATGGGCACTAACCCCCATTTATGAGGGCTCCACTTGAATGAACAGATCACCCCTCACATGGCCCGAATACCAATACCTTCACTTTGGGATTGGGTTTCACCATAAAAATGGGGTGCGTGCACACACATACTCAGTTTGCAGCTATGTGTATTGTTACAGTAATGATACCGGGCAAAAGGGGTTTCAAAATTTAGGCAAAGGCAGTGCCTCAGTTGCTTACCAGTTACTATATTGATTCTGCACCCGCCCGCACATTTGTAAGACTGCTCAGGTTTAGGAAACAACAACACTGGGATTCATCCAACAAACAGGGAAAAACCAAAGAATCACTGAAGTCAACATATGGCCGTTTACCTTACTTAAAGCAATGTCCAGTCCTTCAAGTCCCAGAAAAGCAACAAAGGTGGCGTGCTACCGCCCCCCCCCCCAGCGCTGATGTGGCGCTCCTCCTCCAAACAATAGGCCACACTTCCAAAACAGCGCAACAGCCAGAGTGTAGGTTAGGCTCCAACTCACGAGGTTGACACAGGACGCAACTGGAGATGCTCCCGAAAGTGCCATGACACCCCAGCGCAGCACCAGGCCAATAACACTGGAAACAGCAGCTACAGTGGCCAGATGGCCCCACAGACTGCACTCACTCATTTTAGGAAGGTGCCTGCTTTGGACTTTTTCCTTCTTCCTTTGGTTTCAGTAAAAACAAAACTGGGAGTAGTTTCCTTCGCTCAGCTACTTGCAAAGCCTCCAAAGTCACTGGTCCCAAAGTCACTAAAGATTTCAAAAATGCTCAAAACGATACTTTATATCCCGGTGGCTCAAAAACTTCTGGCATCTGATTTCCAAACTCTCAATCTTGGCGGCTACATTTTCTGCCGCAGATTTCTCTAGTCCTACATCATGACGACTCTCTTCCCCTTCTCCTTCAGTCCCTTTTATTTCTCATCAGATTCTCCACCCCAAACTGCAAACTTAGCATTTTCCCTGGGGCTATTCATTCTCATCAGCAAACCCTCTCCAGGGGGCACGACCTCCACTGGACTTTGGACTCAGCCCGGTTACAGTAATTTTAGCGATCTTAGATATTTTCTTTATATAATCAAAGATAACACAGTTGGAAGATGCTTTAAAATGGCATTTAGGGCCTCCCCGGTGGCGCAGCGGTTAAGCGCTGCGCTGTGGAGCTGTCGGCAGTGGCGAGAGTTCGACGCCCGGCCGGGGAGAATCCCACATGGTGTGGCAGACCTCTCCTGCCTCGCCCGCTGCTCCCCTCAGCAGTGTATTTCTGATCTGCCTGTTCTGCTACCCGCTCTGTCTCTGGTGAACCCTCTCGCCGCCCCATAGCTCTGGCTTGTACCCCAGCTTGTATGTATAAAAAAAAAAAAATTAAAAAAAAAAGGCATTTAACTTACCCTTCAATCCTTCAGGTAGCTGGGAGAAGTGTGTGTGTGTGTGTGTGTGTGTGTGTGTGTGTGTGTGTGTTGTAGCTACACTGAGTGATGAGCCAGCCCCACACATGTCTCCTGGGCACTCACACTTTCTGTGCACTCTCATCTCATGGCTGTGAACTACGAGAGCCAAGTACTTGTCTATGTGCTTTTTCTGGTCTCTGGAAGAAACATGACCTATGTTGGGGAGTTAACATCTCCACCAACCCGTAAAGCAGTCCTCAACCAAACCTCATGAAATTGGTGGAAAATACCCCAGTTACTCCCACTCATCTGTTGGGATAACTCTCAACCCTTTTCTACGTTATCTTGCATACGTATCTAGTAGATTGAACCCTGGTTACTCATAATGATGACACACTCAGTAATCACTATTATCAACTTCCGTTTCTTTCCTGTAACACTTCCCTATTTTCTTACCAACGCTTTCTGGGATCACCCCACCCCACCCCACCCCCAAATATACCACTTGTATCCCATTGTTGTCACAGGGTCATAATCTGGGATAACCCATATGACCCAATCTAAGTCATGAGTGCACCCTTGACTGTGCAAGAGTACTTGATGGAATTGTATATTCAATGGCAAATTTATCTTGAAAATCATTTGTAGTGTGAAATACATGGTTATCATTCATAGAAAAGTATATCGTTTATTTTGTCAAATATTTATATGCACATGATTAGCTAGTGAGTATATTTGGAGAAGCCTGCTTATTTATTTATTTATTTATTTATTTATTTATGCATACATGCATACAAGCTGGGGTAAGGCCAGAGGCGTGGGGCGGTGAGAGGGTTTAGAGGCAGTGAGACAGAGTGAGGAGCGGAACAGGCAGATGGACAGAGATACACTGCTGAGGGGAGCAGCGGGCGAGGCAGGAGAGGTCTGCCACACCAGTGTGGGAATCTCCCTGGCTGGGCATCGAACTCTGCTCGCCACTGCTGACAGCTCCACAACGCAGCATTTAACCGCTGTGCCACCAGGGAGGCCCTATATTTGGAGAAGCCTTTATCTTTGAGGAAAAGGAAAATGCTTTTGCAATGTGATAGCACCCCCCACTTTTGATTGGACAGTTTCCCGGTATTGTATATTAGAGTTCCCAGAAAGCCAGTTGGTGCTTTTTAACATTATGAAATCTTATTTTAAGATCTGGCTACTTCTTTTAATTTCTTCCCACCATAACCCTTAATTTCCTAGGATAGAGTGTTAGGTTGGATGGGTACAATATAACCCAGTGTTCACCTCCCCTTTAGTTTGTTTCATTTTTTGTTTTACTGTTGCTTTATCCTCTATCCTGAATGGAAACTTACCCCTAGTTTTAGAGAGAGGGTGTCCAGAATTTCTCTTTGCAGCCTCATAAACACTGCATATATTTCTCTCCACACTTTATTGGTGAAGAAGAAGTCATCTGATTTTTTTATACCAGGCTTAGAGTATGATATTCATATCAGCCTATGAATAATATAATTCAGGAAATGAAAACGGACAAGCAACAGAAGCGTTTGGCTTATGCAGGACTAAGGACTTATGCCATGAACTCTTTATATTTGTACATTTTATGTGTGTATACTAAGATTTATTTCTCTCTCATAAATCATACAATTCCCTACAACTGTGGAGATTGTTTCATTTGCGAGCTTGAGAGTGGCCAGCTGGGGAAAGAAGCATAGAATTCCCTGATCAGAAAGGAGAACTTGGCTTCAGTGACCGAGTTGTTTGTTGCTAGCACTGAAGTTGCCCCAATTAATTGTCTTGATGTTTGAATTCTTGCCTTTTCTCCAACAAATGTCTTGGTTTGGATGTTTGCTTCGACTTTGGACCATCTCATCTCTATTTTCTATGTCCAGTGTTCTGTCCAACTCACTGTCTGTTAGGAATTCTTGCATGCAGTTGGTATTGAGTAGATATTTCTTAAATATTGGATATATTCCCTGAGTCCTGCTTACATTATGCTCCTAAGGCTTCTCTGGCTCTGTCATCCCAGAATGTATGAGACCTGGTTGAAGCAAAATAAAAGTGAGTATTTGGGGGTTTTATTAGGACTATAGTTTAGAGACTGCAGACCCAAGAAACACTAGGTTGAGTATTCGAGTTGCCAGGGGTGGGAGCGCTTAAATTCACAAATAGGTGGTCTAGTGCCATTTTATGAAAGGTTTTTAGTCAGTGCAGTTTTGATTGGTGGAATGATAACACATTGTTTGCTGGTAGTTTGCTACTACCAGTCAACGTTTGATTGGTGGAATGATAACACATTGTTTGCTGGTAGTTTGCTACTACCAGTCAATGTAAATGGTATAAATAGGTTTCCCGCATACAATGTGTTAAGTGGTGATTGGTCAAGCTTTAATCTTGGTTGGTCCTTGGCAGGCTGGCTTTGTTTGAGCTCCTTCTGGGAGGTGGAGGTGTGTGAGCATGCCTGGACATGTCTAGGGCCTAATGAGTATCAACCTTCCAACTCTGTTTCAGTTACTCAGACTCAAATGACTTCAAAATATTTCATATTTCTTCAAAGACCTGAGTTTGACTCCTGACTGCAAAGCTTATCTTTGAACTCTAGCTCCTGGATAATTTCCCAGGGATGATGGCAAGCTCCTTTGCTTAGATCCTTCCCTTACCACAGCCCTGCCTCAGTTTCTTGGGATTCTGGGTCCTTATTTTGCACCACAATATGCTGCCTTGCTGTAATGCTAACAGTCCAATACAGATAAAGTAACTGGAATGTTCCCAATGAGGGAGCAAGTTAACAAATCTGAGATACACAATAAACTTTTATTTTGAAGGATAATTATATATTTGCTTAAAGTAAAAGACCCTATGCATTGAGTGCAGATGTCAGAACAAGAAAGTGTTGACTAAGACTGGGTTCCTGCTGTGAAGTGCAAGATGCATGAAATTCTAGCATATGTGCAGAAATTTAAACCCATCATTTACTGACAGGCAATAATTACTTTAATGAAGTCAGGAGACTATTTCAAACAAGCAATTAGAGTTAACAATAAAACTGTAAACAGGACTCTAATTAATGAATTTTCAAACTGTACTTCCCACCTCTGAATGCTATGAACTATGAAAAGAATTAGAAGAATAACCAATATTATTGAATATTTATGTCATGCTGGGCAGTGTGCCAGACATATCTATTGTCTCATTTAATCCTCAAGAACTCTGTGAGTAAATACTAGTATTATAGTATTATCCCCATTGTGCAGATGTAACTGAGACTCCAAGGTTAAAAACACTACTCAAAGTAGTGGTGAACTTGTGATTTGAACATTGCTTAGTTTGATTTTAGAATCCAAGGTTATAACACGATGTCTAGACTAGATAGTCTATATAAGCACATATGTAAAACCCACATCCCAGTTATGTTAATTGGTATGTGCTAATAAAAACCACTGGGTTCACTCAGATTAGGATAATTTGAAGGGGGTCCATTCATAAGCAGACAGTTGGCAGAGGTGTGGGTATAAGGGATCCACAATGAGTAGCATAGGCATATCAGTGGGACCCGTTATGATCCCCAAGTTGAGGGGACAAGAGTAGGGAGTGGATAGTAGCACCCAAAAGTGAGACTCATGTAGGGGTGGCCAATATGAGGGGGGCAGTTAGAGCCAAAATCCTCCTCCCCCTACTTCCTCACAGGGAGGGAGCCAGGTGAATAAAGAACCTCACCTTGCCTTCCAGTCTCCTTTCTGGGCTCCTGATTTGTCCAAACTAACCAGAAGCTGGAAAGTGGTGTGATGGGCTACCTGGTAAATGTGTTGGAACAGGATACCTAAGTGAAGAATAGGGTACCACAGCCATCTGAAGAGAGAACATTATTTGATAAGTTGTTTTTGAGGTATGTGAATCGTGTTACCATTAATTTATATGGAAAACTTTTGAGCATGCCAGACCCCAAAAATAACCTACCAAATCATACTAAATAATGTTCTGCTTTCAGATAGTAGGCGTAACCTATATACGTTTGCCTCTGAAATCCTGAGAGGCCTTTCAATCATTGCCGCTTTCTTTAGGGTGGGGGATGCATGTTATAGCAACTTGTCTCTTACTTTTGAAAGAATATCTTGGCATATTCTAGGCTAGTGAAGCTTTTGAAAGTGTCATGAATGTGGCAAGTCCCTGACCTTTGAACATGAATCTCTACTCTCAAAAAATGTCAATGAATTCTCAATATCTGCAGGAATGAGATCATACTCCTTAGCCTGAACTTTTGCAGAATTTATTTTTTACCCTCTGGCACACATATATCTTATGGAGACATATATAATTCTTGCTACTTTCTACTTATCAAGTCATTAGCCATATGTTATCATGTAATGGATCAGCATGATGTTGAGGGACCTCTGGGCTATATTGTGACAGAGAGCAGGAGAATTGACACATCCTAGGGTGTGATAGGAAAGATAAACTATTGTCCCTGCCTTGTAAATTCATACTGCTCCTAATTTTCCTAACTGATTGAGATAGAAAACAAAGCATTTTCCAGGTCAATAGTTACATACCCGGTGCTGGGGAATATTTTGATTTTTGCCTAGTAAAGATAACCGTATCTGGAAGCGCAGTTGTGACTGGCATCACGCATATTAAGTTTATGATATTTACTGTCATGCACCAAGACCCACCTGAGCTTTTATGCCAGCCAAATAGGCAAGATAACAGGATATGGTAAAAGTCACCATTCCTCTGCCTTTCAAGTCTTTGATGGCTGCATTGGGTTTTTGCAGTTTCCCCCGGGATCTGCTATGTCATTTGGGTTTTAGTGTCATTGTGGGGGAGTGGCAGTTCCAGGAACTGGCCTAGGCTTATCCTAGCAGAGTAGCCCTCACTACATGAGCCAGGAAATGAGAATCTTTTAACTAACTAACTAACTAACTAACTAACTATAATCACTCCCACTTTCACTACTCTGAGATTGGGGAGATAGCCACATGATGGGGCTTCTGGGCCAATGGATTGATTGTTAGACTCACGCTAAGGCTCTATCAACTACTTGACTTTCAATGTTCCTGTTCTGACAGGTGGACCACAATGGCGTTTTGTTTTCTGGGAAGTGTAAGTTTAGTGTTTATATCTAGAATCTGTTCCCAAAGACCTGGATATTTTCTTTTCCTAGTATGTGACCATAAATACCACTGGAGAAGGTTTACAGTTTACTGCTGTGGCCACAGGGCCTTCAGGCCTGTGAATTGACAAGTTTGGGAATTGGATAAGGGGCCAGGAATTTTCACTACAGTGAGATGGGTTAGGTTTCTGCCAAGTAGACCAAGATTGCTCAGCCTACACTTGCCCAGCAGCCCCTGGGTAGGTTTCATGTATGTTATTTATAGGCCTAAATGATCAATTAACCATCACCACAGACCCCTGCAGGTCAATGCACTGATTACCATTTTGTCTGTGGGTCTTATTGTGGTAATTGTACCTACTACATCACTGATTATTAAATAATACTATCCTTCCATTAGTATTTCAGGATTACATTATTCCCGTTGAGAACAGGAAACACTTTTCTACCATAGCATCCCTT
Source organism: Scalopus aquaticus (assembly GCA_004024925.1). NCBI lineage: Eukaryota > Metazoa > Chordata > Mammalia > Eulipotyphla > Talpidae > Scalopus > Scalopus aquaticus. The sequence goes on from PVIJ01015568.1 coordinate 29,066, forward strand.
ATCATCATCTATGACCTACGGAAGACAGCCACTTCACAACTCGTTGAGGTTGCTGGTGTTTCCCCTCATCAATGTTTGTTGTCATGCTTTGATGAAGGAAATGTTATCTAAGCCCTCATGGACTAATTGACATGGCCATTTAATCTTCTGAGACATTGCCCTCTATCCGCAGTTCATTCCACTCTGTGATAGATGGTAAGTTGAGTGATTCTGATACTACTGTATTCCATGGATTACCTATTCCTGTTTTCCCTTAGCAAGGAGGTTATCCCAGTACTTCTCACTATGACCAAACCAATCTCAGAATCTCACTTTGAAAATCCGTTTCTTGGGACCACTATTTACAAATATGTGGATATGGAGAAACTCTGAGGGATTGTGTAATAGCCCACGTTTGGTAGCACTGAAGACATCACCGCTCCTAGACCCATGGGAAGAAGGGAGGGAACAGTTCTAGAAGTTGGAAGGAGGCAGATATGTAAAGGAGACTATATTGAGGGAATCAGTACCTTTTGGGTTAGGGACTAGCTGGGCCAGAGCTTCCTTGCAGGAAGGAAGCCAGAGGATTAAATTCCCTGACCTTACTTTCTCCCTCCTTTTGATCTCCTACTAGAGATCACATTGGCCAATCCATCTAGAAGCCAGAGGGAAAGAAGTCAATTGAGAAGAGTCCATAGAGGCCACCTTCTGAAAGCAAATAGCAGGATAAAGGCTGGGCAGTAGATCTAGATGGTCAAATGGACAATAATCTTCATATCACATATTTACTTGAATGTCCTCCCCCACAATGTTCTCTGTTCAAGTTCAAATAGGTTTTCACAATTTTTAGCTAAGCAAAAAATAGGAACCTTTTGTCTTGTGGGGCTTCCCCGCTTTTCTAAATGGTTACAGCAAAGTTAACAATGTCTCGCAGCACCTGGTAATGCAGTGACTATTTTCTTTATTCTTTTAAATTTAAGTCAGGGTTAACTTGACATTTACATTACTGTAAGTCTTCTCAGGGTGATAGTTCAGTTATTTATAAATGTGTCTAAAGATTTTCTGTAACTTTTCATTTTTATTTCTCACTCCTTAAGCTTTCCCTTTTCTTTGAAAAATACCCCAAACTGGGGTCATCTTTGTCATATCCATCTTGTCATTTAGCATCAAGCCAGTTACCAATTACAGTTAATTTTTCCTCTGATTTCTTTTACAGCCCTAGTCTGCCTCTCTCCTATTGTACCCACCCCAGTACAAACCATTATTACTTCACACCTGGATTTTAGTGATGGGTTCTTAATTGCAACATTAATCATTTTAGATGATGTTTTTAAACATGAATCTCAAGAAAAGTCAATGAATCCTCAGTATCTGTAGGAATAAGAACACACTCCCTAGCATGGAATTCAAAGCCTTCCACAATACAGTTTTTCCCTTCTTTTCCATACTTGCTCCCTATAGTGTTACCAGGCATTTCCATTCCAGTGATGTCACTTAACTCCTTCTGCCTTGAAAGTGCCTTGTGCATTTCCCCCTCAATGGGTTTGCTCAAGTTGTTTCCTCTTCTTAGAATGACATCTTTCTTCCTTTCCAGTTGTCTAAATCTTATTCTTTGAGGCTCAGCTCAAATCCTATTTTTTTAAAGAAAAATCTGAGATCTTCTGCATTCTAGTGGCATTTGCTGCCTGAATAGACAGTTATACAAGTATACATTTCCTAGGACTTTTAAAAATAATTTTCTCAGGGGTTTGTCTGAGGTTTATAAAACTTAACACATCTGAAAATTTTTAGAATGACTCCTGGTATATCGTAAGCTCTCAGTAAAGTTTAGCTGCTCTTGAAATTATTATTATGACTACAATTCGTTTGGCAATTAGTATACTACTTTGTATTGTTATGTTACATGAATATGGACATTTCCATAGTTAAATTGAATTACCATCTCATGAGGGAAGGTACAGGTTTTTAAATTAATTGCTAAATTCTCAATATTTAGCACAGAACCTGAAGAGAGTGGATGTGAATAAATGGTTGTGTGGTACGTGATAGTGATGGAGATGCCTGCTACTCTGTTCTCCACAGCTTTTGGAAAGTGACCGTAATATATAACAAATTTTAAAGCCACTGATTGCATTATAACACTGATAAGTATCACACATCATCATTGTCTAGATGGTGAAACTGAGGCTCAAAGTGGAGGAAAGCACTTTCCCAGAGCCAGAGCTGCCAGTTCGCCACAGGAACAAGGCTAGAAATCAGAATACATTCCAGATGAACGAATTCAACAAACATATTGAGCACCTATTGTGTGTCAAGTACTGTGGTAGTTTGTTGGGAACTTACATGAGACCGGGACACATCCTTTCAAGCCATATACTTTTTAAAGATGGGGAGAGATAAACACATAGGCTAATGAGCAAGAATAGCAGTGATTATTACTAAGAAAGAAATAAAAGACTATGTGAAAGACTGAGTGAAGAGACAGGTAACGTAGGTCTCCTGAGCTGATACATAAGGTGAGTGTTAAATAATAAGGAGACAACCAAGAAAAAAACCCAAAACCTGGGGAAAGATGGCTTCAGGTACAAGGAATAACAAAGGCACTGAGACAGGACCGAACCCGGTGTGTTTTAGGAACTGTGGCCAGTGTAGCTAAAACACAGTGTGTGAATGAGAGTGGTACGATTTGAGATTAGGAAGCTCGGCAGTCAAGTGTGTAGACTATTGTAAGGCGTTTCTTTTTTTAGTTGTGTGATCCTGGCTATGCTTTTAAATGATCACTCAGGATGTTGTAAGGAATAATAGTCTATACAGGGAAGGACAAAGTTGTATCAGAAAATTCAACCAAACTTGGACGGAGTAGAATAGGTCATTGAGCCTTTTTTTAGTGCATTGCTGGCCTTGACTTTTTTATTGTCTATTTTGCAACCCTTTGAAACAAAGGTTAACTTGTAGGATATTGTCCAATGGAGAGGCAAATTTTTTTTTTGCCATTCTACTTATAGTGGGTAATCCCCAAAGTTAGAGTTATGGTCATATGGGTTATTAACTAGTTTTACATTTAACCCATACATCATGATATTACCTATAAATATGTAGATTGTCAAATGGTCTTCTGACCAGATTTATAATCTTTTTTTTTTTTTTAAAGATTTATTTATTTATACATACAAGCTGGAGTACAGGCCAGAGGCGTGGGGCGGCGAGAGGGTTCACCAGAGACAGAGTGGGGAGCAGAACAGGCAGATCAGAAATACACTGCTGAGGGAAGCAGCGGGCGAGGCAGGAGAGGTCTGCCGCACCATGTGGGATTCTCCCTGGCCGGGCATCGAACTCACATCCCCGCTGCCGACAGCTCCGCAGCGCAGCGCTCAACCGCTGCGCCACCAGGGAGGCCCCCAGATTTATAATCTTACTGGTTCCTGAATGACTTGATGAATTGACACAAATCTTCAACATGTATTTGTCTGAGAATTTTTGTCAGAATTGAGGGTAATTGCAGTAGTTGAGGTGAACCATGGGCAGTGATAGTGGATGTGGTTGGAAATGATTGAATTTCTTATAGGTCGGAGGCAGAGTCCATAGGACTTCTGGTTGATGGAACATGAAAGATCAAGAAAAGAATAATCAAGAAAAATTCCTGTTTCCTCCCTGTAAATAACTGGTAGTTTCATTAAAATGGAGAAGATTGGGAGTGAAAAACTTTGGCAGAGCACTTATAAGGTGGAAAATCAAAAGTTGAATTTTCTATATATTAAGTCAAAGATGTCAATTCTGGGTGTATCTAAAGGGGTTGTGTTTGGATAAGATGAACATTTGAGCTGGTTAACTGAGTAAAATCTCACCAGAAAATACCCTCAGATACACTCAGAATATTCGACCAGCTATCTGGGCACTCCATGGGCTAATTAAGTTGACATTCAATTAACCATCACAGGGACCATTCTTATCAGTTACAGTCTCTGTTTATCCCTCTGTGCTTTAGTGAAATTGCATCCTTACCTTGAAGGTGAAGAACAACTGTGGCACTGTGTGGATAGTAGAATTTGCAATGACTGAAACTTTCTAGATCTGCTCTTAGCATGTCCTCACCTATAGTCAGTGTCCTGGGCTACCTCACTGTACTCTGTACTGTTCACTGCTTTTAGATCTTTAGCTTTGTGAACATTCTACAATCTCAACCAGCTTTTCCTATTAAAGCAATGCTGGTATTAAAAACAGGAAACATCGCTCACAAATGTAAGCATGGTGAATACTTGTGAAAAAAAAAATTAGAGTAACCAGTTCTCAGAGGAAAGCATTTAAAACCCTCCCTAGATTTCCTCATTATATATGCTTAAAGGACCGACTCTGAAGCTGCTGCCTGCTCTCGCTGGTCAATGAGGAATTCTGCTCATTAACTAGGCAGCATTTCTAATTGTATTTATTTTCTGGTGTGATACGTTGTTGAAGCAGGGTGATTTTGATGGGTAAACTATTTGAGGGCATGTGTTCTTTGAATTCCGCCCCTCCCCCCCCAATCCTCTTACTAACTCTGGACCAAATCCATGTGTTTTCTGCAGGATGTACAGGTAAGTGAAGAGAAAAATACTAGACTAAGGTCAGCGGGGGTGGAGGCCAGGGGCCCCCACACAGAACTGCTCTGCTCAGTCCTCTTTGCAGCCTGGCAGATGGCGAGGGGCCATTGTTGCCAGGGCATGGTCAGAGCCAAGGCCAGTACCAGAGAAGATAATTAGTCTTAGCCTGCGATCTCCACCCTTGCAATCCCCTGAGGTCTGCTGCTGGTGTCTAAAAGAGGCCTCTGAGGTGTGTGGCTGGCTGGGGATAGAGGAAGAGACGCCACGTGTGTGTTTGGTCCTAGCTGGCCCAGAAGAGAGCTCTGTGCATGTTTCACAAAAAAATCAAGGAAGGGCAGAGAAGATGTTTGCAGAATGACAACATCTGGAGCTGTGTCAGGGATGCCAAGGTTAGAACGAAGGGGAGATCTTGAACTCCCTGAAGTGCTCTGGACACATCTCATTTGACACCCCAATACCGAAGGCATGTGTCCACCTCTTTGCTGCTGTACCCTCAACTTATTTTTTTAAAGATGTATTTATTTATGCATATGAAAGCTGGGGTGTAGACCAGAGGTGTGTGTGGGGGTGAGAGGATTCACCAGAGACAGAGTGGGGAGCAGAACAGGCAGATTGACTGAAATACACTGCTGAGGGGAGCAGCGGGCGAGGCCAGAGAGGTCTGTCGCACCATGTGGGAAGCTCCCTGGGCTGGGACCGAACTCAAACTCGCTGCAGTGGCTGCGAATTGATTCATAGGCTGAGACTTACCCCCTTGTGGCACCAGGAGGCCCATGTTCCCACAACTTAAAGGCAGTTAAGTTCTTAAACACTAGAAGCCCCTGGGGCCAAGGAAGAAGGGGATCCAGCTAGAAAGGTCTGCACAAGGATTTCTACAAAGTGGAGTTATCTGAATAACAAAAAGTAAAGAAAAACAATAGGAGACCCATCCCCTAAATGGAGCAGAACTCAGGAGCCCTGAAACACTGGAAGAGACATGCAGGAAATGGCATATAAAGTAACCCTGGTTTCTCTAAAAGGGGGCTTTTGCTTCATTTTTCATCATTCAAAAGGTGTCAACTTAAGAAAACCTTCAGCTCCTGTGGGCTGCTCACTCCCAAAGGGAAATGGATTGTTTAGGCATGTGATGAAGAGTTCATCCGAACTTTTCCAGCAGGGCTGCCGCTTAGGCTCAGGGTAGCAGACCAGGGCCAGAGGACCGGGGACCCTTTCCTCAGAGTCTTTCTTTTCTATCCACCCCTCTCCTTAGGGATCCCAAAGTGGGAGGGGTGGGTGACTTCCTGGCAGTGGATTTTTCATCCCAAGTGGGAAAAACAGGCCAGCAGCGCCAAACCAGGGGGTCATTCCCTGGACAGGCCTGCAGGAGGAGCCAGCGCCCTTCAGTGGAGCAAGCACTCTCCGAAGGGAGGATCTTACTGTAAGGGCTCTGGGAAGCCTCAGATTCTTCCCTGAATGGAAATCGCCCACCCCATGGGGCAGGCAGCAGGTGACCCCAGGCCATTTCAGCCTCTCTTTTTTCTGATTGCAGGCCCTGGGGGCTCTTGGGGTTTTTTGGTTGAAGGTTGTCTAATGGAGAGAGAAATACACACTGCAGCATCCCTCTACAAAGCCGTGCCCCAAACTGGACTCTGAACAACCTTGTCTTACCCCTAGTCTCCCCTCCCTCCCTCACTCCCTTCCCCCACTCCTAGCTGCAAGCACATAGGTGCATCAATATGGAAATGGTTGAAGGGACGGATCTAGCCTCCTGGAAACAGATTTCAGACTGAAGATGAAGAGGCTGCGTCTTTTTCAAAGGCAAAGAAAGAAAGGATGTGATCAGAGCTCATAAGGTCACTGACAGCACTGGGAGAGGACAGGCAGGAACCACACCTGGCCTTGGCCTGATCCGTGGGTGAGGTGAGAGGAATTTGCCTCCTTGCTTCGCTTTAGTCTGTCACCTCCAGGTTCCAGTTAGGGCTCTGACCCCAAGCTGCATGGCTTGGATCCTTTCTATGACCCCTCTGAGCCTCAGTTTCCCTATCTATATAAACTGGGGATGCTAGTACATCTCTCACAAGGATCTTGTTGAGGATTAAATGAGCTAACTTCTCTAAAGTGCTTAGCTTGTACTAAGCAACTGATAAAGACTCGCTGTTGCTCTACTTTCTATTGTTATTATTCTCCCACACTTGTCGTAGATGGCATAAGAAACCTGATGGAAGGGTTGAATGGCTCTGAATGGATCCACTCCTTACTTTGGAGATAAACATTCATTTATCTAGGTCATACATGCTCTCTCCTAGGCACAGGAATGCTTGTCTCACCTAACTGTTGTTGCCCTCCCCCCTCCCCCCTCCCTCCCTTCCCCCC
>PVIJ01015569.1:0-11760 GCA_004024925.1 Scalopus aquaticus
GAGAGAGAATGTGTGTGTGTGTGTGTGTGTGTGTGTGTGTGTGTGTGTGTGTGTGTACACAAGATAAAGCAGGAGAATCAGGCTTCCCTGCTGGCCCAAAGGTTAAGTCTCAGCTCTATGAGGCTGTCAGCAGCCACTGCAGCACGAGTTCAATCCCCGGCCAGAGAGCTTCCCACATGGCACAGCAGACCTCTCCTGCCTCGCCCGCTGCTCCCCTCAGCAGTGTACTCCAGTAGATCCACCTATTCTGTTCCCCACTCTGTCTCTGGTGAATCCTCCCACCACTCCACACCTCTGGCCTACACCCCAGTTCTTGCATGCATAAATAAACAAATCTTTAAAAAAGAGAGAGAGAGAGAAAAAAAAAAAGAGAGAAGGCAGGAGAATATTTCAGAAAAATCTTCCTGAGGGTCTTAGCCAAGTAAGACTTAGAAGAGGGGAGAGGTTTTCCTCCAACACTTTCCTAATGAGTGGCAAAGCTCTAGACATTTCTTTTGCTGTCATCTGATAGTATTTAATCTTCATTACTTAACTTTTCACGTTTTTTGTTCTGCCCTCTACCTCACTACTCACTGCTAGGACAGGCACCACAGCTTTTGTGTTTTCCAGCATATAGAACAAGGACTAGCCACCCATGGGCCGAAAGGGTGGAATTTGGAAACATCTGGATCCTTCAACTCTCCTTTGTTTGTTAAAAATAGATTGGGTTCCAGATCGTATCTTGTTCCCATAATTCAAGTCTGAAACCCGTGGTGTAGTAGAAAGAGCTCGGGGTGCTGTAACTGCTCAGACAGATGATGAGCCCCACCCTTGGAACAGGATGTGGCGCCCACTCCAGACTCCTGCGCTGACTGTGGGCAAAGGGTGATTCCTCCAAAATTTCTCCTCACTGTCTGTTAAGGGTGCCTTTACCAGCAAAGAGAAAATGGATTTCAGACAGTGAGGATTCCTGCAACCAATTCTAACATGAGCATGTATAGAGGCTTCTCCACACCAGCGAGCATTTCTTGGACCCTCAGCAGTTTTGTCCAAGATTTAACTCAACTCTGACACTACTGAAACCTCAATGGCCTTTTCCGATTTCTGCCTGTATTTCAAGAACGGAAGGACAGGCTTGTACCAATGGGACAGCATATCCCTACCCATTTTAATTTTTATTAATTTATAATATTTATTTGTGCATATAAGAGCTGAGGTGTAGGCCAGAAGTGAGGAGAGTGAGAGGATTCACCAGAGACAGAGTGGGGAGCAGAAGAGATTGATCTACTGAAATACACTGCTGAGGGGAGAAGCGGGAGAGATAGGAGAGGTCTGCTGCTCTGTGTGGGTTAGCTCCCTGGCTGGGGATTTAACTCGGTCTCAGTGACTGCCAACAGCTTCATAGGGGAAGTTAACAATGGCAGCTTTTATCTTGATTTTGCTTTTGCTTTTTTTCCTTCCAGACTTGTCTGGCGGTTTCTGATTCTTTTCTATGGGTCCCCACCAGAAGGTGCTTTAGACTTGTGGCAGGCTTTCAGGCCTCAGTGACTCTGCTTTGGGCCAATCCCGTTTGGCAGGGCATTTACCCAGGAGGGGGATGGGTAACTTCAGGTGCTGGATTTGAAAACTATATTCTTTGTCTTTGTTGCACACTAATTGTATTAAAGTTCCTTCCCATTAAAGGTCTTGTATGTTTTATCTTGATGTGTGTTTTATCTTGATGGCAAGAATCTATTTAGAGCAGGCAGGTTTGGGGGTTCTGGAGTGCCACTCTCCCTGCCCTATAACACAATGAATACTAAAGGGTAAGAATCAACAGCTTAATGAAGAGATACAAAGAGTGAGGCCCTAAACCAAGGAACTTCTGCTGTCATGGAACTTGGGACCCAGCATGGTAACATGGAAGTGCTCTGGTTTCCCAACCTGGGCGCTCTCCAAACCTCCTCCTTTGGATATTTATAGGTGCTTCAATATATAGGCAATTGGTTAAATTATTGGCTGGTGGTGATTGCGCTCAATCTCCAGCCACTCATTCCTTCCTGGAGTTGTGAGTCACCCTATAATTACACGGTTGGTCCTCAGGGTCTCCATCCTTAGGTGCTTCCAAAGGTTACTTCATTTTTATAACAAAAATATCTCATCACTTTCAACACTTAGAAAATTCCAAGGTTTTTAAGAGCTATGAGCCAGGAAATGTGGATGGATACATATATATGAGAAATATGTATTTTAGTTATCCAGATTACCAAATACATATTATTAATCATAGATAACCATAACTCTACTACATTGGGGAGCATCTATAAAGGGAGGAGAGCAAGGGTTGGATCTTGAAGTGTTGTTATTCATTGTGCACCCAATAAAGTTCTGTGCATAGGTAAGGAGGAGTCATCTTCGTTCAGTGTAAAGATTGCAAGTATGACTATTACTCCTGGAAATTCTGACTATGTGAGTATATCAGTGGAATGGTGGAGAAGCTGGAATTTATTTTTGCATCTAAATCCAGAGATTGTCAAAGGGAGCAGGCCATGAGTAGAAGTTGACTATTTTCTGGTCACCAGGGCAAAGATCTTTCCTTTTCAGAATTAAACTTCTTAGACTGAGTATCAACTAGAAGAACATCTCTTGAATATCATGTCTTGGACATCACTTGAGAGGGATCTTGTGCAAAAGCTTGTCTTCAGAAAACCTTTTGGGGTCATGGGTAGAGACAGTTTAAAGAGCAGTATCACACAGCCAAACTTAGCTGTCTCCTGACAGCTCTTTGATGAACACATATAGTGCATCCTTAAAGAGAAGGAGATCGAAGGAAAATAAATTGAAAAGAAGACATGTGCTTCTATATTTGACATTCTTAACCTGGGATCTGAGACTCCCCCAATTTTTTTTCCTAATAACAGCTTTATTGAGATATAATTCAATACTATATCATTTATCTAATTTAAATATGTTATAGTTCGATAGTCTTTAGCATATTCACAGTTGTACACCCATCACCCAATTTTAGACCTGGAAGCATATGTTGTTTGGGCTTTTGTATATGGCTTCTTGCCCTCATCTTAATGTTCTCAGGGTTCACCCATATTGTAGCATAAATCAGTACTTCTTCCCTTTTATGGTTGAGTAATATTCCATTTATGAATAGACCACCTTTTATTTATCCATTCATTTGTAGACATTTATGTTGCTTTCTCTTTTTGACCGCTATGTATAATACTACTATTGTAACTGGATCTTCCTGCAATTCTGTGGTATCTTTTTTCCAGTGCAGTTAGTTGATAGCAATTTGACCTCTGTTCAGTATTTCTTTTTTTCTTTTTTAAAGATTTATTTATTTATACATACAAGCTGGGGTACAGGCCAGAGGCGTGGGGCGGCAAGAGGGTTCACCAGAGACAGAGTGGGGAGCAGAACAGGCAGATCAGAAATAACACTGCTGAGGGGAGCAGCGGGCGAGGCAGGAGAGGTCTGCCACACCATGTGGGATTCTCCCTGGCTGGGCGTCGAACTCACATCGCTGCTGCCAACAGCTCCACAGTGCAGAGCTCAACCACTGCGCCACCAGGGAGGCCCCTGTTCAGTACTTCTGAACAGTATCTCTGTTCGGAAAGTCCAGTACTTTCACACATGCATAGGATGCTCTTTTTCTGACTGACTGCTACTCATCTTTCAGATTATAGCTCAAATGTAACCTTCCTAAAAGGTTACCTAGCTCACTCTTCTAACCTCGGTGACACCCTGCTCCTCACTGCACTCTGGATTTTCCTTTTCCGTCACAACTCTTACAGTCATGAGTCACTCGATAGGGATGCTTACAGGGGAACAAAAATCTACCACTCCCAAAATATGTCTCTTTGAATAAGGATTAATCCTTATAAAGGAGGGATTCTGAGGCTGGGTGGAGATTACCTCTTCTGTGAGAGATGTTTACATGCATAAAGGAAAATCTTCCTTTGTGCGGTGTCTCTGTTATATGCCAGGAAGATTTAACTAGTCTCCCTAACTCTCACAAGTGGAAAGGAAGCAACTTAAATCTGCAAAACAATGCTCACACCCTAGCTTGCTGTGCCTTTCCTGGTGTTCTCCCATGGCTGACCTTCCTATGTCCTTTCCCAGCATACTTATTTTTAAACTGAAGTTAATTAAGGGGGTGATGAAATCATTTTGGCGAATTACTGAATTTTAATGGATCCTTTTCAGGTATGTAAGAGGTATGCATTCTATTATTAAACTTTTCTTTTTTGCTTTGTTCTTTTTTGCTTTGTTATCTCTGATGTTTATTTGATTATTTTACCAGTCTAGAAGGGCAGGGGGAAGGGGAGAGAAGAGAAATCACTACTGCTTCCCCATAATAGGAGAAACTCATCAAATTAGGTGGTTTCATCATTGTGCAAGTGCCACAGAGTATAATTATGCAAACCTTTATGTCCTAGCCTACCTCACACCTGGCTTGGTTATAAAGTCTATCGATCACCCTCATATATGTGATCGGTTGTTTAATGAATCATTAAGTGACATGAGACTAGTATGTTTAGTTCTTCCCATTAGTGTGTAAGTTTCATGAGGACAGTGATGTGTCTGTTTTATTTCCTGGGGCAGACACAGTGTCTGCCTCATGGTAAGCGGTCAATGAATATTTGAGATAGTAAGGAATGCAGAATGAATGGTGTAACTGAGAGCGGTGTGCTAACTATGCGGCCTGAAGGTAGACTTTAGCACCAACGGACAGGGTGACTTCTGGTCCACTTGTTGACTTATTTCTTCTAGCCTGAGCCTTCCGGGTATTGTTCTGGATTAGCACACCCAGATTCCAGCTTTCAGGATCATTTCTGAGATCTCCACTGGTCAAGTTCTTCTGGGCCGATTGGAAAACTCCCATAAGTTGTTCCAAAAGGATCCCTGTGGCCAAGAGGGATGGTGTCAGCACAGAAAACCGGAAACTAGGGAATCTGGAATATCCCAAGACACAGCAACTGTGTGGAGAGGACTGTAATTCTTCTTTGTGAGCAAGAAGGAACGGATTCCTGGATTGGAATAAATCTGGAGAAGGTTGCTTTATTGCTGACTTTGAAATCTCTCTGAATTGTATCTCTGGACTAATGTGGCCAATGGGTCACACACGTTTATTTATTATCACCTAATAATTGGAAAACCCTTTGAAAATTTGGGCCTGATTTGAACATTAGTGAGGAGGAATTATGAGAATTCTATAGGTTGAAAACGGAAGTTATTTTTTATTAACAGAAGTTAATAATAGTCACTTTGCTTAGCAGGGCTTCTTTGACAGTAGAGACAAAACTTCCTTTTGAAGGACGTGTAGCCTGTGTAAGCTGTTGTCCACATGAACGCTAGGCCTTTGGAGGAACATGCCAGTCTATTCGACTTATGACAATAGTCTAAAAGTTCCCCTGGGATCTCATAATTTTGTCTTCCCAAAGAATCATGAAACTCAGAAGCTGCTCATAGTATGAATAAGGAAAAACCTTACCACTCAGAGGCAGTATATCAGCAGAAATTGCTTTCTCTGTCACTGAGTCCTTTCCGGAATGAAAGAGTATCAGTGAACAATAAAAATGTTAGTCTTTTCCTGCTCCCATTTCCATGTCCTTCTTAACCCCCACCTATGCAGTTGACATCTTCAGCTTTCAATTTTAGATGTTCTCTTTTGACCCTTTTCTCCTCATTAACATTAAAATAATACAAAATACATAAAACACAGAAATTAGATATTTAGGAAAATGAAGGCTTTTTTCTCTCTAAATATTATTTCTTTGGACTTTGAAGATAAAGATGGCTCTAAGCTGCAAGAAGATTATATCCAGCGGTCTTGCTTGGGCTTTGTAAAGATACCTAAAATTTTAGTTCCAGTAATTTCTATTTTCTCCCTCATGAATTAAACTCTATGCTTCCTCTCAGAATTTGAGGTGAAGATGAGACGTATATGCTAGCTCTTTTATGAAGAACTTTCATTTTATACCCCACTTGAATGAAAGGAAAATTCCCTGGGAAACATTCAGTGAGGGAGGTACAATATGAAATTTAACTTGCTTGCATCCAAGGCAGGCTTGATTCTGGAAAACAATTGAATGTAGGTGTTAACAGCCTGGACCTTGGATATTAAGGCCCTTCCTGTCAGTTGGTATTAGGTGCCAGAACCCAAGTGGACTCTGGAGGAGAATTTGGGGAGATGTAGTTGATCCTGTCTCTGCTTTTTCCTTCAGCCTGATCCATCAAAGCATTTTTTTTTAAGATTTTATTTTTTATTTATACATACAAGCTGGGGTACAGGCCAGAGGCGTGGGGCGGCGAGAGGGTTCACCAGAGACAGAGCGGGTAGCAGAACAGGGAGATCAGAAATACACTGCTGAGGGGAGCAGCGGGCGAGGCAGGAGAGGTCTGCCGCACCACGTGGGATTCTCCCCGGCCGGGCGTCGAACTCGCGTCGCCGCTACCAACAGCTCCACAGCGCAGAGTTTAACTGCTGCACCACCGGGAAGGCCCCCATCAAAGCATTGTTATCCTGGGCTAGCATACTCAGATTCCAGCTTTCAGCATCATTTCCAAGATTCCTATTGATCAGGTTCTTCTGGCCTGTTGAAAACTGGCATGGGTCACTCCAAAGTCTCACTCATTATTCCTTTATTCCATTTCTCAGGTTAGATGTTGTAGGGGAAAAAATATGCCTTTGATGCAAGGTCGATTTCATGGAAGGGACTGTGAATTTTGGGTAGAGGTTTCTCTTGAAAAAGCAACAACAACACTTGGTATCAGAGTGATGTGTGCTTCATAAAATGTGTTTGGAGTCTTTTACTTTCTTCAATTTTGGGAAGATTTTGAGATGTATGGGTATCAGTTTCATCACTGAAGTTTTTGTAGCATTCACCAGTCAAACTCTCTGGTCTTAGGCTTTTGTACTTTTGGAAGACTTGTGCATACAAACTGCTTCAATATCCTTGCTTGTAATTAATCTATTCAAATTTTCTATTTCTTCCTAATTCAAATTTGGAAGGGGCTGTATGATTCTAGGAATTTGTCCATTTCTGCTAGATGACCCAACTTTTTGGCATAAAGATGTTCATAGTAGTATCTTAGGAGCCTCTGTGTTTCTGAGATGTTTACGTAAGCTCTCCTCTCTCACGTCTCATCTATTTATTGACATTTTCATTTTTTCTTCTTGGTGACCTTTGCTAAAAGTTTGTCTATTTTGCTTTTTTTTTTATGCTTTTTTTTTTAAAGATTTATTTATTTTTTTTCTTTATACATACAAGCTGGGGTACAAACCAGAGCTGTGGGGCGGCGAGAGGGTTCACCAAGAGACAGAGCGGGGAGCAGAACAGGCAGATCAGAAATACACTGCTGAGGGGAGCAGTGGGTGAGGCAGGAGAGGTCTGCCGCACCATGTGGGATTCTCCCCGGCGGGGCGTCGAACTCGCGTCGCCGCTGCCGACTGATCCACAGTGCAGCACTTAACCGCTGCGCCACCGGGGAGGCCCTTGCTTTTTTTTTTTTTTTTGAGGAAACAGTTTTTGTTTTCATTGATCTTTTGTACTGTCTTTTATATTTCAATTTATTTCCCCTCTAATTTTTATTATTTCCTTTAATTTAGTGGCTTTGGTTTGTATGTTCTTGTTTTTTTAGAACCTTAAGGTATCTAGTACTGTGAGGGAGATCCTCTTACAGAGAGAAGTAAGGAAGGTATCTTTCTTGGTTCTTGATGTGGACCTCTATTGCTCTAAACTTCCTCTCACTGTCTTTGCTTCATCCCATAGGTTCTGATATCTTGTATCTTTATTGTCATTTGTTTCCAGGTGTTTTTTTAATTTCTCCTTTGACTTTCTCACTAACCCAATAGTCATTCAGCAGCATGTTGTTTAGTCTCCATATAATTTGAGCTGTTTCCTGTTTTCTTTCTGTGGTTTATTTCTGTTTTCATGGCATTGTGGTCAGAGGAGATATCTGAAATGACTCAGCTTTCGTGAATTTATTGGCATTTATTTTGTGGCCCAACATCCTTGAGAATGTTCCATGTGCACTTGAGAAGAATGTATACTCAGGTTTTAGTGGTGTGGAATGCCCTATAACGTCTGTTAAATTCATCTGGTCTAATTTTTCATTTAGGACTGTTGTTTATTGATTTTCTGTACAGTTTATCTGTCCATTGATGAAGTATGAACCTATACCCCCCAATTACATACAATGTTGTAAACCACTGTTATCTCAATAAAAAACAATACAATAAAAACAGAATAAAGACATTTGCATGTAAACTTCTCTCTGCCAGAGGATCTCCCTTACAGTACTAGAGAGACCTACTCTCCTTATCTCTTTTCAGTAGAGAAGGCAGGTCTGAAGACATTTGTTTCCCATCCTGTCCTTGGTGAACTCTCTAACTGACCTTCCCCTCTTTCTCTCCAATCTCTCCTCCCCCACTTTTTTTTTTTTTTTAGTTAAATTGTTTAATATGGTTTAGAGGCATGTGGGGGAGTAACTCAGTCATCCTGGGCTCTCCCAGGCATATAGCAGTTATGCAGGCTGGTATTAGACTTCTTTTTGACTTTTTCTCTTATCAATCTGCCTGATGATTGTTTGATTATTTGCCAGCCTCAATGAGCCCAGAGGATAAGAGATGATTTCCTTTGCATCCAAAGGTGTCTTATTTATAATCGAATTATGTTAGGTCCAAAGAAAAGCACACAGTATATATTTGGTCATGTATCTAAAGATAGATGAAGTAGTTATGGGGAAAATCAAAGTTCAGAATGGAATTTACTCAGTTCTTTCATTTATATTAAAAAAGACAAAGGTATATGGAAGGACATACTTGTGTATACGTAGGTAATTTTTTGATAGATTACAGTGTTATTCAAAATAATTAACAAATGAATCAGTATTGGCAAACAGGATGGCTACTGGCCTTACAATTAGAGGAACACTGAAGAATTGTGCCCCCCTCTCCCCCGCGCCCATAGCTAAGTTCTTAACAGCCCCTTAATGATAGATTGAAATTCTTGGGGGGAAGGGTAGATAGAACTCCTGGGATTTGAAGCTTTGAATTTTTACCAACCTATAGGGAAATATTTAAGTATTTTAAAAGACTGTGTGGTTATATATGCTAGCAGTAATCAGCTGCTTCTTCAGGGAAAGGGAGTGGAGTTGAAGGCAAGAAGGACTTATTTTTCAATGTGTTCTTAGTACTGTTTAAAATGTTTGCCTGAATTCTATTTACTAATGTGCTCCTACATAGAATTTCATTTTGTTCTGCTCAGGAGATAAGTCTTAAAATGAGAATTTGGTTCTGAACATTTCCCTCTAGTCAACTAACCCCAGTCTGTCTATAGCCTCGAAATCATTTTCTTTAGTTCCAATTTGCTGGAAACTACTCCACCCAGAGGTTTTCTTAAACTCTTCTGCTCATGGGAAAGGAAAGCTTGGCTGGACATCCTCTTACTATCACTTAGTCTCCCCCTCCAACCCCTAACATTGGGACATGAATCTCCTTTTGCTTGTCTTGACTTTCTTGTCTCTCCGCCGACCAGATCTCACCCCAATTACTAAATACTATAGACATCACTCTGCCTAATCTTGTCCAGAGAATAATTGCTTTTGTATGTTCATGCACTTTTGTGTCTGTAGAACCTTCATTTCTGGAGGTGCTACCTGTGCATCAGCACTAAGGGTAAGGACTTTTGTTTTACTGGCATATTGTTGAGCTATTACCAGTGTAAGCTATTACCAGTAAAATAAAAGCCATTACCCTTAGTGTTATGCACAGGTAACACCTCCAGAAATGAAGGTTCTACAGACACAAAACTTCATGCACCTCCACTGCCTAGTGCAGAACTACCCCTCCCTCTAAGTCCCCCAGTTTTATTGGACGACATGGTGATACCACCGTTGTGCTCTCTCCCATCCTTTTCTGTTCTACTTTGAGTTTCTCATTGGTGTCTTTATCTGGAAACCACTAGGGGGCAGTGTCTCATCTCAGTCACTGTCAATAGTCTCTCAAGGTTGCTGAGACAGGGAAAGGAGCCCCTTCCCTTCTGCTTTATCACATTTTAAAAAATTCACCCAGACTCCAAAGCAGCATGATTTGTGTGCAGTTTCTCATGGGGCACCTTGTCTCTCCACCTGCAGCTTCTCCCTTGACAAAACTGGGCATGAGTCTATAGATGAAGCCAGGGAGGCAAATTGGGAGACATGACATTGTTTCCTTCCCATCCCCCCTTTTTTACCTCAAGACTGGGATAAAAATTTCTTTTCTTCACCCCAAGGCTGCCACAAAATCATATTCAAGCAGCCCCTTCACTGCAGTCTATTCGGCACCTGCAAACAGGTCGACTGCCCCTTCTGATTTATCAGTGCTCATTCAATGATGGGCTCATTGAAAGCTGGGCTCAGGCTGCCACCTGGTCACACCTGGTCTAGTCATACTTACCTGGCTGCATGGTGATTACCAGTTGGCATGCTTGTCTCTTGCCCTAAGCTGGGATTTTGGCATGAAAGTTTCTAAGTGTGTGGTATTCGTTTTAGTATCTGTAGCACCCAGCCCCTGTCTGCAACCTGGTACAACTTGATAAATATTTTTGAAAGAATTATTGACAGTCACTTAGCACAGATAAATCAGGAAACTTGTTTTTACCAAAGGGATGCTCAAGCAACAGAGAGGGAGGGAAGCCTCCTAGGAGGGAGTCCTCGCCCCTCGAGGCAGCCGTTCAGCTCCGCATGCTGGAGAGCTCCAGGCTTACAGCAGCACTTCTGGGAGAGGTGTGAATTAATCTTGTTATGTTGAACAACTATTTGACTAGTTACACTTTATGGTGTACCTACTGATGGAAAAAACAAGGACAAAACCATGAAGGGGACAGTATGGGAAAATATACTGATCAGAACAAGGAAAGGCAGATGACACACAGGGAGAGAACATTTTATTTGTCACATTCCAAATTCAGAGAAATAGTTAACTCGATGCTCCATTCACTTAAATGTTTATATCAGAGTTAAAAGCGACAGACTGGGGCGTGGATTTCTTCATGTTGGATATTGGGTATTTCTTCTCTTATTATTTACTAGAAGCAAGCCTGCTGTCGTGCTAGATAACTCAGTATGAACAACTCTTCAACTAAGAAAGATAAAAGATTATCTAACTACCTGACTTTATTCTCCGAGAAACAAACCCATAAATCATAGTCAAGGCAGACACTCAACTAGTGTGTGAGACAAACCAAGGTATTAATGATATTTACAGTGATAATAATAACACTTACCACTTATTTCAAGGCATGACATTTCCAGAAATTGGAAAAAATAAGATTATGACTACTCCATGGCAATATCATAAATAATCACAGTAATTGGAATTATTTCAGAGATGGGGAAAGACAGTTTAGTTTGAGAGAAAGAGGGAGAGAAAGAATAAACAATATATTGACAATCACAAGGTAGGTAAGAAGTCTTTAATTTTTTTTGAAACTTTTAATATTTTTTTATTGTTATTTATGTCTTTTACATTTTGTATTCCCCTTGGGCAGCCCACTACCAATTCACCCGTGATCCATCTCCATGGTCCCCTTATTCTCCTCTCTTCCATTTTGTGCCCTTATCCTCCCCCCCCCCCCCCACAGCTGAATATCTCTCTCCCACCTGGCCTCCCTATAGTCCTGTTATAAGTGAAACCATTCGAGATTTTTCTTTTTCTTTCTGGCTTATTTCACTGAGTATGATCCCCTCTAATTCCATCCATGTCGCTTCAAATTGCATGTGTTTATCTTCTTTCCATGCTGA
>PVIJ01015569.1:21331-36167 GCA_004024925.1 Scalopus aquaticus
GGGGGGGGGGGGGGGGGGGGAGGAGGGAGGGAAGGAAAAGGGCACAAAATGGAATAGAAAAGAACACAAGGGACCATGGAGATGGATCACGGGTGAATTGGTGGTGGGCTACCCAAGGGGAATACAAAATGTAAAAAACATAAATAACAATAAAAATATATATTAAAAAAAAAAGCAAAGTGCTGCCCCATGAAGAGTGGAGTTTCAGGACAAGAGACTTATTGACAGCAAGATAATGGACGATAGTGCCTGAGTAGGTTGGAAGTCCTGGAGGTGAAGAGATGAGCAGCGATTCTGGGTCTGGCTGGGAGGTAAGTAGGCAGAATCAGCCAGAGACTGGAGATGGGGTTAAAGGATAGTGAGGCACTGAGGAATTTCTCCAAATTTGGGACTTGAGAAGCTGCATGGGAGTTTCCTTTCTATGAAGAGGGGAGGGTGATGTCCTTTATTTCTTAAAACTCTCCTCTAGAAGAGCACTTCCCAACTCCCAGGGCCTCTTAGAGACATGAATCTGGGGTGTGGTTATTGACTAGAGGGAGGCACAGGATGAATGAACGGATTACAGGTGTAACATCGAAGATTTCGACTTAAAATGACTTTTCTCATCTTTTTAAAAGTACATTTCTGTGTATGCACTACAATATGCTTATTCGTCTAATGCTTTAGTTATACACACATAGATATGTTGTTCATAAATGCATTAGAATAGTTGGATAAAGGAGAGAAACTGAGAGGTATGGCACACAGCTAGCTTTCAACAAAATCTGTCCCTCGTTCCAGAATACATGGTGGTAGCTGGGGAAGATGCTGCCCAGTGTGTGGGGGGCAATTTTTCCCACTCCTGCCTCTTGTAAGTAGTTTTTAACAGTTATTTCCATAGAAGGTAATAGAAGTGAAATACATTCCTAACCATGGCTCTCTTTTCCCTTCTGTGGGCTTAGTTACAAAAGATAGCCAGATCCTGGAGATAGTGAAGTCTAAAAACTTAAAAGATTGTTGAAAGGGAACTTGCCATTATACATGTTTGGGTCTTTTCGTTAGCACCCCCTAACACATTGGGAGCATGCCTAACACTTTTTTATTGGTGGGGCACATGAGAAAAACATTTGGAAAATTTTGGTCTAAGTATTTGCCAAATGCAAATGAAATCAGGCAAGTCAAGGTTGCCTTGTCCTGCCAGATGCAAGGGACAGGAGCTCATTCTTTCTAAATCAACAGCTGATAAAACCAATTATCACAGAATGATGGTTGAAGCCAGTTTTTCACAGAACCAACAGTAGTGAAATTTTTAGGAAATTCAGATTGCTACTAATTATAAAAAGTGACTAGTCTTATTGGCAATCAAAGGGTCATCTTAGAAAATGTTGAAATACTCAATGAACATTATTGGAAGAAATCCCATGAAATTCAGCAAGATGGATTTGGCATGGATTTTGCTAACATCTGCAAATACTTTCTTGTCTGGCTTTAACTTAAGTTGTCTTCTTTCAAGGCCATGGGCTATTAAGAGTTAGTATTTTACATTTACCTTTGCAAATCAAATGAATTCTCTGTTCCCCCCTTCCTTTACCTCCTCTCTGGGGTTTAGGTAGGAAGAGTCAAAAAGCCTTCCTTAGAGTGTTCAGTGTAGAGAAGGAATAGAATGATGCATCAAGTCAATATTCCTAAAAGCTGAGTTCAACAGACCATGAGTAAAGTCACCTTGCAGTTATACTGGCTAAGAATATATGTGGCTGCTGGTAAGCCCCACAAGGTGATGCATGTCTTCCTGCTATCCCTACTGCTCTCTGGAATTTATCAACTGAAAAGAACAGGGGAGTGGAGAAAACTGAGGAAAGGTTATAACTCCCAGAGATTCTTTTTGCAACACTGAGCAGTAAAGGCTTAGGTGTTAGTTATGAATGAATCTAGGGACATTTGTGCGCTGTGCCACGTGTCAGACCTTGGCACTATAATTAAGAACAGCAGGTGGAAAGAGGGCTCCAGGGCAGATCCATTGTCATTCCAACCTGATAATTTTAGCCAGATGCAGCTGGGGGAAAAATCTTTATTAATATCAGGAAAATAATAGCCTAACATCCTCACTCACTAAGGAGGCATCAATGGTGATAGGGGATGGAAATCCTGCGTGGGATCCCCCAGGAGGTGCTGAAGTTCTGGTGTCCTGGAGCTGGTTCAGGCCTGTGTGTGGGAATCCAGGGGTAGCTGGGAAGGGAGGCAGGAAGATGGATTTGAGTCCTGAGTCTGCTACTAATTTCCTTCCTTTCTCCTTCCCTTTCCTTTCTCCTAGTCAGGGAGCTAAGAATAAAAATGCTGGAACCTGCTGTTTTATTTTTCACTCAAGAAACTGATTAATGAGGGCTGCTGAGTTTAATCAATGGTTGTCTATTTCAGCTTAGAAAACACTATTTTGGGGAGTGGAAAAATATTGGCAATCATTCACCTCATGGAGGACTGCATTATTTTGTAAGCAGTTAAAGGAGCAGACTTACCTTTAAGATTACTAATTGACATAAGAGAAATCTGGGATGGGCTTTTTGTTTTACCACCTTAGTTAAGATTATTTAGTAGTTGTGTGAACTTGAGTGGTAACTGAACTTGATCTGAGACTTAGTCCCCTCACCCAGGACATGGTGGTGATAATACTACTTGCCTCTTTAATTTGTTCTGAAAATTGAGCAAAAGCCCTATATATTGGATCACTGTTAACTCTCTACATTATCTACTATCCTTTCATCTCTTCAGAAGTGAGTTAGAGAAGTAAGATAGAGATGTATTTGTTTATAAGTATTTGGGTTCAGAGCCTTTGCTCCTGGTTAAATTTCCTCCTTAGTGTTTGCTGAAACTCTATTCATCATTATTGAATTGGGAGAGTTAACATTATCCCTATTCAGTTCTGTCTGTAGCACATCCCTCTCTTTCTTGCCTTAGGAAGTAAAAAAATGAACAGTTGACAAATGGAAGTTTGCTTTAGTTTCCTGAAGAGAAGATGTGGAATCATAGTTTGAATACTTTATCATTTGTGGAGCCTGGTCACTGGTAGGGACCCTTGCAGAGTTGGTGCAGATAGGCTAAGTGAGAAAGCTGTTCTAGGCTCCCAGAGTCAGCCTGGTGTCCATGGACCAAGTGCACTCAATCCTAGCTATTTTATTTGGTCTTATAAAAAGCATTCAAGCATTGTACCCCTTTAACCTCTTATAGCCTGTTTCTCTGTATCTGTGAAATAAGGAAAACATTAGTTAGGCCTCAGTTCAGGAAGCAAAAATTACTCCAGGTACTTTAAGTAAAAGGAGGATTGACATCAGAGACTGGTTCCCAGATGATACAAGGATGAGGAAGAGTGGGCTTTAGACTGGGCCTCCAGATTGGCTTTTAGAACATGGGAGAACTGATCTGCAAGGTAAATGATGGCGATCAGAGGTTGGAATTGTCTACTTTTACAATGCAATGGCCAGAAAGACAGGATCAAGAAGCTCCCTGCTGCTCTTCAACTGATTTGTGAATGATGGGTCCTGGCCATCTCCACTGACTCTCCATTGACTCTCAACACCGGTGAAGATAGAGACTAGATGCTGAAAACACTGGAAACTTCTCTTCCCGAAAGCAAACAGCAGTAGCAACAGGAAGACAGTTCGAATCCACTTCTACTTTTCAAATCTCTTATGAATACATCTTTAATTAATGGAACTTAAGTGCAACCAATCCCCTAACTAGAATCTGGAAAATGTAGCTTTTGTCTTCTGATGTCTGCGGCATTAAAAGTCACCTGGAAATAGGTGAGAACAGATTCTGAGCCATAATCAACTGAATTCTACTCACTGCCCTACCTAGGTCTCATAGGTGCCTTGAGTAGCCTTCAATTCAATATGGAGTCAGCAAAACCAAATTAGTTCACAGTGAAGAGAGAGATTTTAACATGGTGGGCAAGTGTGTCAAACCTTCTATTCAAGGAGTGAGCATCAGATCTGGTGTGAGAGTGGGATGATACATGGTCCTTTGGTGCCTCAACAAATCCTAGTTCCTGCATACCTCTCCCAACACAAGAAATGTCCTCTGTAAGTCGTATATGTGGGATAAGTGAATAGAGTGATTGAAGAACCATACCGTTGTCACAATCTAACCCCAGACGTAAGGCCAAACACTGAGTTTTTAAGAAAACACATTAAACACAAAAAGCATTCCAGGACGGTGCTTTTTCAAAAGCTGCTTATAATTGTTCTTTTGCCTTCCTGGATGAAATTTTAGACCTCTGCTCTCTATCCTACTCCCATAAGGTATGACTTCATTGTCCTTTAGTGAGCATTCAATGAGAATCAAATCTAATGGGAAGTTATGTGAAAGTATGTTGTAAATGAGAAAGTGCTATCAGGTGTTATTCTCATCTATATTATTTTAGATGCAATAAGGACATTTAACGTTTTGCCAAATTTGTCTAATTGTTTCTCTCTTGTTATGTCCCTATTTTTTAAAGCATATTAATCCTATATAATTATTGTATATATTATAATATATAGCAATATAATATGTAGTTTTTTTTGGAACCATTTAACAAGTGTCAAAAATCATACTTCTTTGTCCTTTATTATTCAGTATATATTTTCTAGGAAGAATATTCACTCAGGATACTTAACTACGACATACATTAAAGAGCTACATTTTTCCCTTTGTTCCCATAATATTTCTTTATAGAAATGCTTTCCCCCCCCCCTAGTCTAGGATCCAATTCAAAAATCATACATCTGGAATAGTTTTCTGTCCTTTCTTTGATTTTTATGACATTGACATTTTTGAAGAATTTAGGACAGTTATTTTTTGGAATGTCCCTCAAATTGGGTTTTGTCTGAAATTCCCTCATGACTAGAGTCAGATTATGCAATTTTGGGAGAAATATTAAATAAGTCGTTAATGTTTCTTGAGCTAAATAGAAAACACAACCTGACATAGATTTACTAAGAGGTATTCAGCCCATGTGGAAGCCAAATCCCAATGTGGAAGTCAAGGTCTGCTCTCACCAGGTGGCCCTGACTTACGGTAATAACAATGGTGACAATAGCAATAATAATAACTTTATTGGGCAATATGCAAAATGCTTTTACATTCATGCTTTCATTTAATCCTTCAACAATCTCACAAGGTAAAAATTATTCTCGCTTTACTGATGAGGAAACTGAGGCCTTGAAAGATCAAGATCCTTACCCAAAGTCACATAGGTACTAGAGGTCAAACTAGGTTCATAAAACCAGGCTCTGCAACATGTGCTTTAAACCCACACACCAGAGTGGAAGTCATAGTGCTGTGTTGTATATTCATGTGGCAAAGGACAGGAGAGAATAAAACAAAATGTGTAAGGTAGAGCTCCCCAGCCTCGCAGATTTCACAGAGCAATAAAAATAGCTTTAAAAATTGGGGAACAGACATAGGGCTTGTAATACTTTATGCTGCCAAGTAAGAATATTAAAATACAAAACAAATGTTATCTAATATCTAGTATTGTTTGGTAAAAGAAGGGCCATTTTAATATAAAAATGTAGAAAAACCATAGTCACAGAGAAAAGAGAATTCAAGTTGGATATAGTAGTTTTGTAACAACTCAGTACCTTGTGGTGAATTTCCCTGGTTCACTGGGGCTTTATGGAAGTTCTGCCCAGAATAGGCCCTGGCTGGGCCTGGCATTTGGGCACACTGGCTTTTGGCTCTGTCAGCACTGGCTCTGTAGACTGGCTTTGTGCACAATTCGATGGAGCATGGTGGGAAGAGACTAGAGAGACCCACACAATTGGAGAGTTTATGTTATCAGCTCTTGGAATTTATGGGTGGCCTTTGGTTCTCTTCCTCCTTACATTATAGCCCCTGCTCACTGCTTCCTTTCATATAGTTACTACCATTGTCTCTCCCCCACTTTTAAATCCCTTCCTCATTGATTTTCTCTAGCTTCTCAGCTCCTTAACCTCCACTTTCTAGAAGTAGGTGGGAGTTAGCAGGAGACCAAACATCATTGTTTGGATTGTGTAGGAATGGAATAGCTCTTGTTTTGTGTCTGTGGGCTCAGGCTTGAAGGTTCTAGAAGGAAGCTTCTGTCAGTTATGTTATGCAACCATCCTGGTAAAGAGCATATTTATTTTAATTCAATTTAATTTGACTCTGGTGTACTTATTAATACATTAAATAACAAGATCTTGAAGTGTGTCTAATAACTCGGTAATGTTAAAGTACTGATGATTATAAATAATATTCTGCAACATTATACCATCTGTGATGTGATATGAAAATAACTGATTTTCACAGGTGACATAGTCACAGGTGTTGCTACTACTACTGAAGTGTGACACCTTCAATCATAATTGCAGGAAAGGCTAAATTTCCATTAGAGGTAAGTGAAAATCAAGATGCAATTTTTTATTCCATGTTCATAGGTTACTTGAATTCTTTTTATGGACCCCTTGGAAAGACCTCTGTGGGACCCAGATTAAAGCCCCTGTTTTTAAGTCTATTTATTCTCCCTGTACTTTTCCTTATCTTCTATTTATGTTTCAATTTTGTGATTCATCAAATACCTGCTGAATGCTGCCTGTGTAGAATGATACTCAGCCTTTTGTCATCTGCTGTTTACCCCCACACCCCAGAGCTATCATTCCCGCTAGAGTCATCAATGTATTTCCAAATTCAAAGGATTTTTTCTCATGTCCATGTTACTCCATCTCGATGCAGCCTCAGACACCAGACCTGGCCTTCCTTGGAAGCTTTGTTTGCCTAGGCTTCTGCAATATCTTTCTCTCTGGATGTGACATGGTGGTTTTAAACCCTCATGATGGTGGAATCACATAGGGAGTCTTTTGAAAGCTAGGACAGGGATTTTGTTCTCTGTTATCCCAAAGGAGAAGGCTTGGGATGGGGAAGGGTCCAGATTGCACAATTTCAATTTCTACCAATATCGAGCATCATTTCCTTATGAGTGACTTAGGAGTGCGTAATGTATGTTTTTTTTTTTTTAATTTTTTTTTATACATACAAGCTGGGGTACAGGCCAGAGGCATGGGGCGGCGAGAGGGCTCACCAGAGACAGAGCGGGGAGCAGAACAGGCAGATCAGAAATACACTGCTGAGGGGAGCAGCGGGCGAGGCAGGAGAGGTCTGCCGCGCCATGTGGGATTCTCCCCGGCCGGGCGTCGAACTCGCGTCGCCGCTGCCGACAGCTCCACAGCGCAGCACCCAACCGCTGCTCCACAGGGGAGGCCCCGTAATGTATGTTTTATACTTACAACTATAATCATCATCATCATAATAATAGTCATCACCTTTGACAGGTGTTTTTTTCTCTCCCACTGAGTTCAAAGCATAGCTCCTACTTAATCTTTTTTGGGCTTTATTTTCCACTCTAAGGGTGAAAACAAAACAATCACAAAAACTCCACCTCTTTCAAAAAAGTAATGTGTTTACTAATGAGGAAATGTCTGCAAAATGCATGTCTTACAGAAATATTTTATAAAACTAAAAATCATAATTTATTTTGGAAGCAAATTGGGCAAAGGCAGATAAGTTATAAATTCAAGGAGTGGTTTGCAAAGTGCTAATTCATTGCCAGTGATAAGCAATGTTAATAGTTCAAGAATGTGGGACAAGCAGTGAGTAAGTGCTTGCAGGTGTGAGGTTTGTAGTTAAGACTCAGCCCCGGGTCATAGAATCTGAAATACTGGCTTTCAAAGTTGGAGGGAAACTTAGGAGCCTGCAAAATTTATCCCATGCTTGAATCCAGTTAAAACATCCGGTCATGGCAAACTCTGGGTCCCAGGCACATCTGTTTTTGTAGGTCCTTTGCACCTTACAGATACTTTAAATTATCTGTTATGACTGTATTGGTGTATAATTGGCTGTAATCTGGGATTAGAATCATTATTATATATTCATTATTATACACATTTTTCTTCTGATTGTAAGAGAAGTTAAAGTTAAAACATTTCTATGGTACCTAAAGGAATCATGGGCCCTAGGTAGCTGCGGCCTGTACCCGAAGGGGAGGTTGGTTATGCTTCTGTAGCCCACGATGGCTTCATCTCTTGGGTTTTCCTAGCTGTTCTTTTAGGAGCCCTACAGCAACTACATTTTTATTTGAACCAGCTTAAGTGGGTTTCTGATTTTTGTTTTTTGGCTTTTTGTCATAATAAACCAAGTTACAATAACACACATTCACATACTTGAAAGTACCTATATGCTCCTTGAGGCATCCCTTCTTTTTGTAAAATACCCCCAATTCTATACAGAGAGGGAACTCACTAATTTATAAGCAGTCCATATATGCCAATTAAGGATGATTTTATTTGACAGAAAGTTCTTTCTGAGTTGAAGCTTGCCTGCCTCTGCCTGTGTGCTTGCCCCTCTCACTCTCCCTGACCCTCTCTCTCTTTCCCTCCCCACTCCCTCCCTCCCTCCCTCCCTTCCTCCCTTCCTTCCTTACTAAGATTTCAATTCTCTTATTCCGGTTCTTCTCCGTAGAGTAAGTAGATACCCCTTTCTCCTGTTCTGTGTACCAGAGTCTGGTTATTCAAAGTGTGAGCCATGGACCAGAGGCACTGATATCATCTGAACACTGATGAGACTTACAGAATCTTAGATCTCACTCTGTGTCTACTAAATCAGAATCTGTGCATTTTAAAAGCCCCCCAAGTAATTAATATTCATGTTAAAGCTGGTCAAGTCCTATACCGGAAAGGATTCCAATAGAAAACAGATATTGTTACTCTGTACCTAAAGCATTCTATTTTAAGTGCCTTATGTGGATCACCTAATTAATCATCTTAACAACCTTATTTTTTTCCATTTTACAGATGAGTCAGTTGAGGCAAAGAAAAGATGAGTAATCTGCTCAGGATTTTTTTCAGTGAGGAAGTGGTGTGCAAGAATTGAAAGCAGGTAGAGTGGCTCCAGGATCTCCACTCTTCTCTGTGTGAATCTGCCCATCCTCTCTGCATCTTTTGAGCCAGGAACTTTTTTTTAATACCACTCACTTCTACTTTCTTGCTCCAGCTGATAGGGTGAGGAGTAGATCCCTGATCCAGGGCCGGGGTATCCATAGTTATGCCACCACTTACCATCTGGGTGGTCTGCTAAAATATAGTAACTAATGAGCAGGATTTTGTTAAAATGAAATATTTCTACTCTACAAAGATAGTGTCAAGAAAGTCAAAGGCAAGATACCAATTGGTAGAAAATGTTTGTGAAAGACACACCAAATTAGCGATAACAATCCAAAATATGCAAAGAACTCTAAAATGCAATGATAAGAATGCAAAGAACCTGATTAAAAAATGAACCAATGACCTTAACAGACACCTCACCAGAAAAGAATGTACAGATAAGCATATGAAAAACTGCTCTACATCAGATTGCCAGGGAAATGCAAATTTAAACAATGACATAAAGTGAAAGTGCTTCCTCTCCTATGTGGATTATAAATAACCTAAGCCAATGAACTAACTGCACACAACAAAAATAACTCACAGACTGTGAAAATATGGTAGTTGCCAGAATGGAAGAGGAAGGGAGGTGGGAGGAAAGGGTAAAGGGGGCCAGTCTGACAGTGTGATGGCACTAGAACTTTGATGGCAGGTGTGGGTGGGGCATAAACACATTTAGAGTTGTGAAGTTGGTCGCCTGAAATTTATATACTACTGTAAACTGTTTGTAAATTAATAAAATGTCATTAAAAAAAACAATAACATACTACTAAACATTAAGAGGGCCAATATCTGGAACACTGACACTAAATGCTGGGGAGAATGTTATTGGGGAGCCAAATAAATCATTCTGTACTCCTCTGGGGTCTTTTTGGGCTGGAAAAGTAATCAAAACTGCATCAGAAGGGTTA
The DNA here is from genome assembly GCA_004024925.1 of Scalopus aquaticus. NCBI lineage: Eukaryota > Metazoa > Chordata > Mammalia > Eulipotyphla > Talpidae > Scalopus > Scalopus aquaticus. The sequence goes on from PVIJ01015569.1 coordinate 31,194, forward strand.
GCAAAGGAAAAATAATCAATTTAACAATATATGTATGGAGAATTTACATAAATGATGTTATTCTAGAAAATAATGTAATATTTATTCAATATTATTACTCATATTTGTTCTGTATTTTGGGATCTAAGGCATCAAGGACAGAGAGGGGGAGACTTCACGTGACAGACAAGGAGGTGACCTCATCCTTACTTGGAGAATAAAGATGAGATTCTTGGATGGAGAGAACATATTTTACTGATTAGCCTACAACTGGATGAGAGCCTCAAACTATATTCTTGTAGGCCATAAAAGGGAGAGCAGTAATGTTTTTTCAACTAGGAAAAGGGCAGAAGGTTTGGATTCATGACCTCTTCTTCGATTAGGAAAGTCTGAAGGACTCAGGCAAGAACAGATACTTCTCCTAGCCTTCAGGCCCTTACTGCTTTCCACCCAAGATAATCTACATTCTTCAAATACTGATCATCAATCCCCCAAGGGTCACAGGTCTTGACTGAGTTCTAGGTTCCATATCAAGGTGACAAGAAGCCCAATCTGGACCTGTTGAGAAAAGTATCTGACCCCACACTGGGGATGATGCAAAATGGTACAGTCACTTTGGAAGATAGTTTGAAAGGTTCTTACAAAACTAAAACATTCTTACTGTATGGTCCAGCTATATCATTCCTTGGTATTTACCCAAAGAAGGTGAAAACTTATGTCTACACAAAAACCTGCACATGGTTGTTTACAGCAGGTTTACTCATAATTGCCAAAACTTGAAGTCAGCCAAGATATACTTCTATAGGTGAGTGCATAAGTAAGCCATTGGGACCTTCAGACAACGGGGTATTATTCAGTGCTCAAAAGAAAGGACCGTTAAGCAATGAAAAGACATGGAGGAAATTTAAATGCATATTATTAAATGAAAGAAACTGATATGAAAAGGTTACATACTGTGTGATTCCAAATACATGACATTTTGGAAAACTAAAAAGACAATAAAAAGATCCATTGTTACAAGGGATTGGAGAGCACAGGGACTTTTTAGGGCAGTGAAAATACTTCGTATGATGCTGTCATGATGGATATGCATGATTTTACATTTGTCTAAACCCATAGGATGGATATCAGGAATGAATCCCAATGAGAATTATGGCTTTGGAGGGTAATGGTGTGTCAGGGTTGGTTCATCAATTGAAACAAACGTGCCATGCTGGAGGGAGCTGGAGGTAGTGGGGGAGGCTGAATATGTGCATGTGTGCGAGCAGAGGGTACATGGGAAAGCTCTACCTTACTCTCAATGCTGCTGTGAATCTAAACCTCTCTAAAAAAATTAAATCTTATGAAAAAAATTAAGCCAAGCCACCAGAACTCTCATTCAGTGGTATTTAAATGAAGCAACTTGGAGAGAATTTGCTAGTTGTGAAGCAGATGGGAAATCTGCAGATGAGTCACATTAAAGGTAACATATCTATAAAAAGGCACTCGAGCTTCTGCTATTGTAGTATTTAGACCACCTTAAATTCAAATCCATTTCCCTCTCTCCTCCATTTCATCAGGAAGTCCTGGACATTATGGCTTGCTCTCTCAGGTTTCGCTGCTTGTCTTCCTAGAAGACCTAAAACAACCCCATGTTATTTGCACTAATTTTAATGGCTTTATGTTTTTGTTATCATAAAGTCAAACTACAACAACAGACACTCACATATTTGAAGGTACCTGTCTTTCCTTGAGATATCTATCTCCGCTCTCACCCCCAGTTCTATCAGCTAATCCTCATTCCATGTATCCATTCATTCCTCTGATCCTTCCTCTCTGGACCATACAGTGTAGATGTCAGAAATGAATGAACATGAAGGCAGGAATTAGGAGCCACCTTTATGGAGCGACTTGTAGGGAAAAGAGGAGTCCCCCCTCAGCTTCAAAATTTCCTCTTATCTCCTGGCAAGCCTCTTCCTGAGAGCCTTCAAGTTGGTGCTCTGTTTACAAGAGGGTCTTTTTTTTTTTTTTTTTAAGATTTATACTACAAGCTGGGGTGTAGGCCAGAGGTGTGGAGTGGTGGAGGATTCACCAGAGACAGAGTGGGGAGCAGAACAGGCAGATCAACTGAAATATACTGCTGAGGGGTGAGACAGGAGAGGTCTGCTGTTCCATGTGGGAATCTCCCTGGCCAGATATTGAACTCATGCTGCAGTGGCTCTGGATAACTTCTTAGTGCGGTGCTTAACCCATTGCGCCACCAGGGAGGCCCCTGTTTACAAGAGGATCTTAAAAGGATAAACTGGGGTAATGAGAGATGAGAGACAACTGAGAGGAAGACCCTGTGTCAATGAGTGGGAGTGGATCCCTTACAGAAAAACTAGTAAATATCTAGGGACAGAGAGTTTTCCATGAGCCTGCCCTGGCTTGATGGCATTTCGAAGGAGAAGCCCTGGTGGAAGACTGTGTCCTCCAGGCTCTGGGGAAGGAACTGGTGTACAAACTGGCGATTGGCTAGCTAGGAACAGCAGAGAACACCCTGGCTTGTTCCCCCTTGTGGTTGTTGTGTTCAGGTCAGTACTAACTTTAGCCCTGCCATCTGCGAATGGGGACAGTCCACTAGTGGATTAAATCCTCTTTAAATGACTGAAAAGTTTTCAGCCAGAGATCAGAAGAAAGGAGAGGAAATTATTTCATCTATTCTCTGCCTTGGTGCATGATGACTTCCGGGGAAGCCATTCTCCAGTGTTTTGCAGAATAATAACACTTTCTATTCATAAGGCAGCAATCTCCCAGGACCTCCAAGTCCTCTACAAGCATTTTATCAGCTACTCTTACCTGGTATACTTGGAAAGGAAGGAGGAGGCAAGGATAACATTTGGTTTATTTTTCTTCCTGGAGATCCCTCTTCTAGCTGTGCCCACATTCCCTTTGGAGAGAGGAGGGGGAAACAAACCTAAGGACTTTCTCATTGTGTACACATACTCATAGAGCTCACTCTGCTGGCTTCGTGCCAGATACCCAACTACTCCAACTACCCACCACCTTACAATCATCCGCAATCCTTCATTTATTTGCTTCATTTCAATGTGGAGTAAATATTCTCATTTTGGGCTGGGGAAATTGACTCAGAGAAGTCCATGATGTCTTCTCAGGATGACTGAATTCTCATGTCAGGACATTGGCAAGTCTGAGCTAGTGTCATCATATGCTCGACTACCAACATTTCTCTGCACCATCTTCCTGCTGCAGTGACCAGGGGACTGACCCAGAGCTGAGGTGGACCATGATGCTCTTAATGAGACACATTAGAGGATAAGAGGGAAGGATGACTTGAGCTGGAAAGTGTGGCCCTAAGCTGGGTGGTTGACCTTAAGACCTTAAGCTCTCATCAAACCCACACCCAGTGAAATTCCCATCAGATTAAGCTGCTTTTCTGAAACTTGAACATTTCAAAAAGGGTGTTTCAAATGGTCTTTCAATGGTGCTGGGACATAAATAGCTCTTGCAGAAGAATGTTGCCTCAGTGATATGATGACTGAATCAGCGCCGCATTGAATTAGGAGCAATCTGGTTCTCTGGGTAATGGCGTGATGGTAAATGAACACTATTACATTTTTACCCTGTGAATGAGTCCTTAGTAAAAAAGACAAATAGCCTCCAGGTGTCTAGTCACAAGATTCAAACAACTGAGTCACTTGAGTTTGATGCAAGACAAGTGGCAGCTTCGAATCTCCTTATGATTCAGCGGCCACCAACTTGGATTGGCCCCAGTTCCTACTTTAGCATTTTTCTTTAGTCACTGTGCTGTGCAGTCATTTCCCTTTCTGTAGATGCACAATAGCAGGAAATTCTAAAGAAGGAGACAAAGCTGTCGTTGATCTCTCTGACCAAACATCCCCCCTGCTCCCCAAAAGCAGGATACCCATGCTAGGAAAGGCTGTTCTTAAGACGAACTACCTGAGAATTTCCATGTCAGGATCAAAAATAGTTGGTCCTGCCAGAGTGGGCTTGACTCCCCTGCTGACTACTATGGTTGCCAATGTAATCTTTCAAGGACGATCGGATGGCTTAGCCAAGGCTGCTGTATTGGCTGGAGGCAGCATGGAGTTGAGGAGTACTGTTCCGGAAGTCTTGTCTGTCATAGCTAACTGTACATTAGGATGTTGAATCTCTTTGGGTCTTAGTTTTATATCCATGAGGTTAATGACTGAATAGTTGGGCAAGAATTAAAGAGGATAAGATTAAACTTGAATGTATAGATTGTATAGTATTTTTTTCTATTTTATAATAATGATAGCATTGAGAAACTATACTTGTTTACTGATGGTAGATTTTAGGGGGCACAGTCAGTCTACAGTTAGAGGAATCCTCCAAAAGATGAGTTTGGTCAGCAAACAAGATAATCCAAGGAAAGGGTGTCACCTTTTGTGACTGAAGTCAAAAGAAATATGTACGTATGTATAAACTTCAAAAGCAATCCAGTCTAAGATATAGGGGCTCTTTGTCTATTGATGACAAAACAAACATACAAACATTATTTGTTAAGTCAGGGATCTGAAGGGATTGTTGATGTTAAGAGGGTAGTGTTACAAAGGCAAGTGTCAGGGAAGGAGCTTGAAACAGGAACTTTGGAAAGTGTCACTCTCTCTTCATTATTGTCTAGAAAAGAGGAAAAGACTGATCCCAATTCTTTAGATAGGACAGAAAGGGGTAATCATTAGGTCCCCAGAAGAAGAAGAACCCTTAAACATATCCTACACACGATGTTGCCTTCCCCAAGCAACTTTCTAATCTGTGAGTTCTTTTTTTCTTAAAAGGACAGTCTATTCAATAAATGGTGCTGGGAAAACTGGACAGCCACATGCAAAAAAATGAAGCTAGACTACTACCTCACACCCTGCACAAAAGTCAACTCAAAATGGATAAAAGACCTGGATGTAAGACCAGAAACCATAAAATGTATAGAAGAAAATACAGGCAAAACTCTACATGACATACATCTCAGCAAAATCT
>PVIJ01015570.1:0-35964 GCA_004024925.1 Scalopus aquaticus
CTTGTGAGAGCTCTCTGCACAGAGCTTCCCTGCTCCTGAGCTGGGCCCTCACTCATTGGTTACGCTCAAGTGCATATCACTGCTTTTCCAAAAGGAGCTCGGATCTCACACCCTGGGTCTCAGCCCTGCCTCAAAGAGGAGACCTCCCACTCCCTGTGGCTGGAGAAGCTGTTGGGCATTCAGTTCTTTGTAGCCACATTCACATCAGTCACTGGGGACAGCTGGGGGTGCTAGGGTGTGTCTATCCATGCATGTCTGTGTGCGTATGTGTGTGTATGATTATAAAATGGGAAAATATACGGTGAAATATGGTGTATAAACATGGGCATCATATGGCACTTGCACTGAAACCCACGTTGCAGAGATGGGATTTAACTAGTCGGGACTTGGTAAGAAGGAGCCCTCACCTATCTGAATCTCCCTTGGTACCACCCCACCCTTCCTGGGATTCTTAAATCTCACCCTAATATCAAACATATTTCAGAGCCACTACTTGGTCAGACACTGCCTGACACCCAGACATGGCACTGTATATCAGGTCCTGAAAGGAACAACTCTGCTATTGATTTGTCCTCACACTGCCGTCACAAGGATCCAGTCCTGTCTTTAATACAGTCCTGGTCTCACCTGCCTCCCACTCTATACAGGCATTTAAACTCTGAAGCCTCACAGCAGAGGCCACTTTCCTTTGCCAGGAATCTTTATCATATGCCTCCCCATTAACTTTGTAGTTCACCCTGCCTGTGGAAACTCTGATCTCTGTGTGACCTTGGGCAATTCCTTCACTGTCTTTGGGCTGCACACTTCCAGAAGTGATTGCCTGGGTTTTCAAGAAGTCCTGTTCTGCTAACGTCTCTGAGTGGTGGATTCAGAATCATCTTGAAAGCATCAAATATGACCCTCTACTGTCAACCATGAGTAGGAATGAGTGAACATGGATCCTGGGCAACCTGAGGAAGGTGGCAACATTTGTCCTCAGCTCTGTAAAACATGGCACAGTCTGTGTTTCACAGGGACTGAAGGTGACATGGAGATCGGGGGGGATTAGAAAAAACGGATGCATGTCATCAAATGGTACAAACTTTCAGTTATAAGTAGGTACTGGGAATGTAATATATCTGAGGCGCTTGTTAACACTGCTATATGACTTTATTTGGATGTTGTCAAGAGAGTAAATCCTAAGAGTTCTCATCACAAGGAGAAAAGCACCCTTTTCTTTGTTTAATATCTATATGCAGTGATTCATGTTAACTAAATTTACGGTGGTAATCATTTCACAATATAGGGAACTCAAGTCATTCTATTATAAGCCTTAAACTTATACAGTACAGCTTGTATCATATCACAATAAAATGGGCAAAAAAAACAAGCGTTCAAGAAGATGGAGAGAAAAAGGAACCTTATTACACTGTTGGTAGGAATGTAAACTGGTGAAACCATTATGGAAAGCTATCTAGATTTACCTTAAAAGTTAAAAATGGAAATACCATTTGACCTAGCAATCCCATTCTCAGGCATATAGTCACAGAATATTAAACCATCAACAGCATAAAAAACACGCATATTCCACAATATGCAATAAAACTACCAAAAAAAGAAAAGAAAAAGCCCTGATATTCAAAACATCTTAGCTCTATTAAGCAAATCTAGGGTGTAAGGGTGTAATACAACTAAAATTGCAGAATTTAAAATATAATGGAAATAAAAACATTTGAATCTATGGAATTTAAAGCAGTGGTTAGAAGAAAATTCTTTGAACTAAGCACTTTTATATATGAAGAGTAAAAACAAAAGAGCACAAGGGACTGGTGATGGTTCACAGGTGAATTGGTGGTGGGTAACCTATGGGGAATACACAATTATGTAAAAGACATAAATAATAATTATATATATATATAAAAATGACTAAAAAGAACAAGGTAAACCAAAAGAAAGCACACTAAAAAAATAAAAGTTTAATTTTATTATTTATATGTGTCAGTGAGGACTATATTAAAATATATTTTAAAAAAATTGAAAGTCTCAGACCCCAAAGTTCTGGCAGATACCACTAGGACTGTCATCTGCTCAGTGCTTGGAAATCTGTATGGATTCAAGCTATTTTATGATTATTTTGACCTCTGAAGATTTCATTTGAGAGAAAAAGAGAAAGAAAGGAAGAAAGGAAAAAAGGAAGAAAGGAAGAAAGAAAAATATTTACAGATTGGAAAACAAGGCATATTTGTATTTGTAGATTACATGGTTGTATATGTAGAGAATTCCAGGAAATCCACAGAAAACCTTTAGAACTCATTTAGCAAGGTCACAGAATGTAAGATCAATAACCAAAAATCAATTGTATTTCCATATACTAACAGTGAATAAGTAGGCAGACAAGGATTAAAAACAATACTGCTTATGAATGTTCCAAAACCTGAAATATTTAGGTACACATCTAACGAAACATGTACAGGATTTGTATACTGAAAAAAAATAATAAATAGAAAAACATACTATGTTTCTGTAATGGAAGACTCAATATAGTAAAGAAGTCAATTTTCCCTAAATTTATCTACAGATATAATACAATAGCTTTTGTAGATAGAAGCAAGCTGATTCTAAAAGTTATATGACAATGCAACAAAAATAAAATAGCTACAAATTTTTATCACTCATCCCTCTCGTGGACTTATCTCAATTTGTTTCTAAATATGCTGACTGGGATATGGAACGTGTCCATGAGTGGTGAGTAACTAACTTTGACCCCCAACTCCACTTAGCAAATGAATTTATGTGGAATTATATTCCTCCCAGAGGCTTTAGTTTACCCCATGTTGAAATATCTACGTGAGGGATCACACTATGAGAAAAATGCCTTGCTAGAGTCCATGTGCAAATATTTAAAGGGCCCCTATTTGCAGAATGGCTCAACAGATCACCCAAGGTTGCCTTTTATGCACCAAGAACAACCCCCAAACTGACCCTCCCAATGGCTACTGGGGTTCAATATCAGGGCAAGTGCCCTTTTGAAGACTGGATTTTACCCAACTGCCCAGGACCATTGGCAATTACAAGTATTTTCTGGTCTTTGTGCATACCTTCTCAAAATGAGTGGAAGCATCCCCGACCAGGACAAAAAAAAAGTTTCAGAGGTTGCCAAACATTTACTAAAGAAATAACTCCTCACTTTGGATGTCTCAATTTCACTCAGAGTGACAATGAACTTTTGTTTATTCCAGAAAACACTCAGAAAGTAAGTAATGCCTAGCAGATTACTTGGGAGCTACACACTTTCTGGAGACTCCAATCTACAGAACTGAGGAAATGAATCAGACCCTAAAGAAGACGTTGCTAGAACTATGCCATGAAACCCATCTGTGTTGAGATCAGATATTGTCCATCACCCTCTTTCAGGTAAGAATGGGTACTACAAGTGGGTTACATTTAAGTCCCTTTGAAATTGTCTTTGGAACACCATTCCAAGCGCCAGTTTTGAACACTGCACCAGAAATAGAACAAGAATGCAGGATCAAACAGCATGTAAAACATATCCAGGAAGTTTTAGCTGTGACTCACAACTTTGCTCTCTACGCTCCTTTTATCTCCAGATGAACCATTGAATCCCTGCAGATCTGGTGACTGAGTCTTACTCAAGACTTGGCAGAGTGGCGATGTCCAACTCAACTGTCAGAAAAATGGTCTGGTCCTTATGATGTTTCCTTAAACACTCATACTTCTTTAAAAAGTTAAGCATAAACAAGTGTATAAAAAAAGGCACAAATGGGTGTATGAAAAAAATGCTCAACATCACTCATAACCAGGGAAATGCAAATCAAAACCACAATGAGCTACCACTTCATACCAGTGAGAATGACACATATTTAAAAAAATTGGCAACAACAAATGTTGGCAAGGATGTGGAGAAAAAGGAACTCTCCTACCCTGTTGGTGGGAATGAAAAGTGGTCCAACCACTATGGAAAGCTGTGTAGAGGTTCCTCAAATTACTAAAAATGGAGCTACCATATGACCCAGCAATTCCACTCCTAGGAACTTACCCAAGGGATACAAAAGCATTAATTTGAAAGGAAACCTGCACTCTTATGTTTATTGCAGCACTATTCACAATAGGTAAACAACCTAAATGCCCAAAAACAGATAACTGGATAAAAAATGTGGTATATATACACAATGGAATACTATACGGCAATCAAAAAGGTAAACTCATGCCATTCGCAGCAATTTGGATGGAGCTGGAAGGGATTATGCTCAGTGAAATAAGTCAGAAGAAATAAGAAAAATATCAGATGGCTTCACTTATAGGAGGAATACAGGGGAACCAAAAAAAGGATGGGTGGAAGACAAAACTAGCAGGCAACTATAAATCGGAGACATTCAGCAGGGGAGGGGGAGGGAGAGGGATTAAAATGGGTGGGAAGAGCACAAGAGACTATGGTGATGGGTTACAGTGACTTGATGGTGGGAATTTTATGGGGACTACACCTGAGAGGAGGGAGTAAACTGTACAAAAATAAATAATGATGTAAAAAATATATATAGAAATAAATAGGAAAACAAAAACAACCATGCAAGCATAAATCTCTGGATTTAATATCACTCCAGAATGATTAAAATCCCGGAAGGTGACAACTGAGACCAATACCTGTTGAAGACTTGAGGTATTTAAGAAAAAGGTAAAAACTTTTTTTTCTTTCAGTTTCTGTTGCAGGATACCCCACGATTAACTTCCCGGTGAATACTGGAAACCATGAGATTATGAATAAGGCTATGAACCTTCCTGGGTAATTGTTGTAACTAACCTTTCTTCTCCTTCTGACACAGGGCAGGAAGGAACACTAAAACTGGCCAAGGACACTGCCCAAATTTACCAGTCACTGTCTGAGTTCTTCAACCATGCACAATTGCAAGACTACTCAGGCTCAGGGAACAATGATGGGATTTATTTAACAAACTAGGGAAAAACAAAGGGTCACCAAGGCCAAAAATGGCCGTTTACCTCACCTGAAGCAGTGTCCAGTGTTTTCAAGTCCCAAACAAAAAGCAGCTAAGATGGTGTCTTCCTGCCACTGAGGTCGTGGAGCTCCTCTCCCTAACAATAAGTCATGTGCCCAAGATGGAGATGCTCCCAGAGCTGCTGAGATGCCTCAATGCAGCACCAGACAAGCAACACTCAAAATAGCAGCTGCAGAGGCTGAAGGACCTGACAAACGGCCACACTCACAGCTCAGCGAGGTGCCCAGCTCTAGGTCTTTGCCTTCTGCCCCAGATGTCACAGGAGCAAAACTGGGAACAGTTTTAGTTGCTCAGCTACTTGCAAAGCCTTCAAACTTTTCCTCTTGAAGAGCGACTTGGTGGGGGCTAAAATTGCTGACCCCAAAGTGGCTGAAGATCCAAAAACGCTAAATCCAAATGCTGAAAGCTCAAACACTCAATCCTCGGATGCTAAATCCTCAAACACTAAATCCAGAACTCTGAATCCTGGGGGCTGCTTTTGCAGTCCCTTATATTTCTTATCAGTCTCCACCCTAAAAAGCGAGACTTTTTAGCATCTTCCCTGGGATATCTATCCTCACCAGCAATTCCCTTCAGGGGTCACCACCTCTAACAGTCTTTGGCTTCAGCTACTGGTTACATTTCCAAAGTCTAAGGTCTGTAGGATGGCATCTGAAACTATGTGACCTCTATTAACAACACTCCCCAGCTTTGAGAATTTGATTTCTACTCCATGGGGAAAAAAAAAACCAAAACAAAACTAGGCTTTGATTTTGACTTCTATTTTTGATTTTTATAATTTTTGTTCTGGTGAAGTTTTTTTAATGTGGGCTTATATTTGATTTTCTCCTTTTGCTTATTTGCAGACTTTTTTCCAGGTACACGTATGGCTTAGGTGAACAAAGAGTTTGGCTACTTCAATGTGAGTAAAATTGTGATTTTATCATGCATTGGTGAACAATATCTAACTTCATAAAACCAAAAGTTTTTCCCCTGGGAAGCAGAGAGAAAGCTCTGTGTCTTTGCAATTATGAGTGAAACAGAAGTTTCATGAGATAGTGCATGTGGGTTAAACGAAAATTATAAAAAAAAAATCCTAAGGGACCTGTTTGTGTCCATATGTCCATATAGACATCTGTATGTCTTCCTCTTGTGTATAATTATTCTGGCCTCTGGAGGATACCAATTAGTGTAGACAGTGCCTATAGAAATTTTGAGCTCAGAAATATGGGAAATTTAATGGTTCGTGTTGATACATGTATATATTTACGGTTTTGCTACTGAGTATATTTTTTTCTTTTCGCATGTGGCATTTGTGTTGGGCACATGCTGCACAGAGGCAGCAGCTGAGGTGATCTGCTTAAGTTTTTAAATCTTGAGTAAAATGGGAGTTGGGAAAATAAAGGTTTTTGAATGTTAAGAATTCCAAATGTGAAATTGAAATAATAAGTTAAGATTTGATGGAGGAAAAATGATTACTTTCGGAATGAGATAAAGAAGAACACAGGAAGGGTCTAATCCATTTGACATTGTTCTTACAGAATCTAGTTGGAGTTTTGATATCTTAAATTGTCACTGTTGGGCAGTTGAATGTTTTTTTTTTTTTTTGTCTAATACTTACAACAAAAGATCCCAGAAATCTGAATTTGGGAAAAATGGTAGTCTTTTGCTTGATTGATCAGAGGAAATTTTATGGAAGCTCAGTAGTGCTCCAGAAGACACTCCATAAAAATTTTCCCTTTTCTTTTTTTTAAAGATTTATTTATTTATGCATACGAGCTGGGTGTAGGCCAGAGGTGTGGAGTGATGAGAGGATTCACCAGAGACAGAGTGGGGAGCAGAACAGGCAGATCGACTGAAGAACACTATTGAGGGGAGCAGCGGGCGAGGCAGGAGAGGTCGGCTGTGCCATGTGGGAATCTCCCCGGCCGGGTATTGAACTCGTGCTGCAGTGTCTCTGGATAGCTTCACAGTGCTGCGCTTAACCCATTGCGTCACCAGGGAGGCCAAAATTTTTCCTTTACTTATAGGAAAGACATTAGACAAATTTAATCTATTTGGTATTATTTAATAAATTGGAAATTAATGGGATGCATTGCTGCTTGAGAAAAATGTTTCACCTTATATACATGAATATTAATATTGGTGTTCTAAAATTATTTGAAATTTATGTGAAACTTATAAAATATCTGATATGTTCTGATATAATATTGCTTGTCAATTCAGGTTGTTGTTGTTCTGGAGGAATGTAAATTGTCAACCATTCTATTATGAAATCTTTAGCTTTGGTTATTTCCAAGTTTTAACATTTGTAGAAATTGATTCTGGAGAAATTGACAGGAGAAAGTTCTCAAAAAATTTCAAGGCCCAAGCTAATTGATGGAACTTAAGATTGAGAATTTTCGGGGCCTCCCTCATGGCCTAGGGGTTAAGTCTCAGCATGCTATCGTTGCAATGGCCCACCGAGATGGATTGAGTTTGGTCTCCAGCCAGGGAGCTAGCCCACATATGGCGCAGCAGACCTCTCCTGTCTCGCCTGCTGCTCCCCTCAGCAGTGTATTTCAGTAGATCCTCCTGTTCTGCTCCTCACTCTATTTCTGGTGAATCTTATCAACACTCCCCCACCCCTGCACCTCTGGCCTACACCCCAGTTCTTCTACACAAAAATAAATAAATAAAAAGTCTTTGAAAGAAAAGTGAGAGTTTTCAACACAGGTTTTAATGAACATACTAAGTTTTTATTTTAAATGTTGTCGTTTTTGTTTTTGTTTTATTTTTATTTTTTTAAAGATTTATTTATTTATGCATACAAGCTGGGGTACAGGCCAGAGGCATGGGGCTGCGAGAGGGTTCACCAGCGACAGAGTGGGGAGCAGAACAGGCAGATCGACGGGGAGCAGCAGGCAAGGCAGGAGAGGTCTGCTGCGCCATGTGGGAATCTCACCAGCCAGGAGTCGAACTGGCGTTGCCACTGCCAACAGCAGTGCGCTTAACCACTGCGCCACCAGGGAGGCCCTTGTTTGTGTTTTAATTAAAGGAAACTTTTTTAACTGACCATGATCTGTGGCAATGTTAAATTATATTTTGTTATCAGAACTAAGTTGTATTTGCATTTTATCTCTCCTTAATATCATTATAGTATGGGAAACTAGTAACAAGTGTGCTTATTATTTGTGGAAACATGTTTATCTTTTCCTAGTTTTAATAAGTAGTTTTGTTTTTGCTTAAATAGAGAATTAAGAATATGGGTACATGACCCAGGTTTTGATTGGAATGTCACAGTTGAGACATTTGGGGAGTTGAAATTGAGCACAGACAAGAAGAAAAGAGCCCGCCACCTTGCCTGTAGGGCTCCAGAGACCTCCCAAGAGAGTAGGGAGTCTTACTTCTGTTGGCAAGTTCGAAGGCCCCAGAGAGAAAAGCATTGGGAATCTTGAGAAGACGAAATCTACCCAAAGGTATAAATGTTGTAGGTGGAGTCTGTTATGACTGCCCAGTGGCATGGCTCCAAGGTCTGGATAGGATGAATATTGAGAGTTCAACCTAAGATTCTTTATGGAAATCTCCAATGAAGCCAACAGAAATTCTACTTGGTTATTCTGTCCTGAGTTTATGCAAAAGTAGATCAAATAGACTGGAATTAAATTTTGTTTACAAATTCCTTTAGCTATATGCTATTTGATAGAGTTATTATGAAGGTGGAGCGAAAGTGGCTTTAATAGTAGAATCACAACCATTTTTGTGAATTTTTCTCTTTTTGGTTTGAACTGATAGTCTGTTTGGTACAAAGAGAGGACTTCTCCACATCGTCTATGCAGGGACAACTGACTGCTATTTCCTCTGAATACATTGCAGCCCTAGTGAAAACTGTCTTATGAGACCACACTCCAGCATCCAACTTTCATCACCATAGAAAATGGTGAAAAAATTGAAACTGGGGAACTTTTAGGAAAAAGCATGTAGATAATGACCAAAATTTATTAGCGAATCCTTTCAGCAGTTCAAAAGGCATATTTCCTTTTACAGGTCCCTTTTGATAGTTAAGTTTTTCCTCTACAACATTCAATTTCATTAAAAAAATTGACTTTGACTTTAAATTAACAAAATCCTTCTGATGGAGTCTTTATAACCTTGTCAGCAAAGTCTAGGAATGGTAGGTAAATGGCAATGGTAATAAATACACGATCTCTTCGGGGACACTGGCTGCTTCAGAGAAACTATTTAATTCAATTCAAGGAATTTGCTTACCTCAAAGGACAAAAAACTGGTTCATTCTTGTTGTATCAAATGATAATTATAATCCCAATAGAGCCTGTACCCAAATAGGATGTCCCTTTGTTCGTGTATTCAAGTTAATTGATAGAGACTTTGAGCTGTTTGAAGCTATTACTTACCTATGTTTTCTTTTTTTTTCTTTTTTAAAAAGATTTATTTTTTATTTATGCATACAATCTGGGGTACAGGCCAGAGGCATGGGGCGGCGAGAGGGTTCACCAGAGACAGAGTGGGGAGCAGAACAGGCAGATCAGAAATACACTGCTGAGGGAAGCAGCGGGCAAGGCAGGAGAGGTCTGCCGCGCCATGTGGGATTCTCCCTGGCTGGGCGTCGAACTCGCAGCTGCCGACAGCTCCACAGCACAGCGCTTAACCGCTGCGCCACCAGGGAGGCCCTATCTATGTTTTCTTGAAGAAAAAACAAACCAACAAACCCGGAAACCTCCAAAATGAGGTAAGTGCAAGTCACTTAGGAGAACTCTCAGCAACTGCCTGCCTCCTTTGCATGCTACAATTCCCACAGCAGAAATAATGTAACTGGAAAAGCTAGTCCAAGACTTTTTTCTGACCCTTGCAGAAATAATAAATGACATAAATTTTACTCTGAAAACCCCAAAAACTGCTCTATATGTATTAGCTAGTGTTGTCATGGACAATTACATAGCCATTTATTTCCTCTCAGCCATCCAAAGGAGAATTCTTTTTATAGTAAATACTTCTTGCTGCAACCGCATAAATATTTCAGGATAAGTCAAATATTCTGTGACTAGGCTAAAAGAAAAATAAACACCTAGATCTCTAAAATCCACCCACCTGGATTATGGGACATGTTTTTATTGCCAAGTTTTATGACCTGTGTCCTCTGACTTTAAGACCTGTTGCAAGTTCTAATTATCATTTCTTTTCTGTTAATTGCCTGTGTTGCATTTGGCCAATGTATACCATTTGGACCCTAAAAATCTTACCTGCAGGCATCATTCCTCACTAACAGAAGGAACAGTCTGGTCTAACTACCTTCTATGCTCTCTGAACATCCTTCCGATATTAATTAGCAAACTATCAGTGGTGGTATTATGGATTAATATCCTGAGGTTTAACTTTATCTTTTCTTGTCAAATAGGGAAACTGAAAAAGGGAAAAGCAGCCCCTAGCACCAAGGGACCGATCTGAAATTTCTAGACCTTTGTGTTCTCAGGAGCTGGTCTAACATTTGCCACTAGGCCACAAAGCTAAACAATGTCACAGAGCACTAATCTCAGACAACACTAACATATGTGACTGTGGTGAAATGAGACATAAGAAACAAGACTACTTCCTAAGGTAACTGTGCAAAAGCACCAAAAGACAACATTCCCCTCTTCCAGCCAATACTAGTGGCTGCTGCCTCTTTACTACTTGCAGTTCTAGGCAAGGGTTATTCGTTCTGTGCCCAGTAATAGGGTTGCTCCTACTTCCTAACAATATCCAATCTAAAACAGATTCTACTTTGTCCAAATCCTATAAATCCTTTCTAAAACCTTATTATTGAGATGTTCCAGAATTACCCATGGTGTGCATTTTCTCTTGTTACAATAAACAGTAAATTCAACTTTGTACAAATGTACAAATGTGTTCCTGGTGATTTTTAGCTTATGACTATTGACATAAACATCTCTTTGTTTCACATAACCCCCCGCCCCCAGACTGTGAACTTCTTTAGGATAGGACCTGGAGCTTACTTACATTTTTATTCCCAATATGTATGTATGTATGTATGTATGTATGTATGTATGTATGTATGTATGTATGTATGAGGGATGGCTACATAGGTGGAGAGGTTGGATGGGGGGTGTGAATGAATGAATGGGTGGAAAAATGTAAAAGAGGAAGGAGGGAGGAAGAAAGAGAAACAGAATAGGGGAAAAAAAGAAAATGAGGGAAAAAGAGAGGGAGAAGACATACACATTTTCCTGTGCTATTGTTTTACCCAAACACATATTTATATTTCTTTATACACTATCTAATTTCCTACTAGATCCATAGTCACTAGATGGCTACTAAGGTGACATTTTATTTCAAAGGCACTCGACTTATTCACTCCAATTTTCTGCCCTCATGCTTTTTATCATTCTATTTTTCCTCACAGGGTCATGGCTTTTCTTACTAATTTTCAGCAGAAGCGTTCTTAGTTTCTTCCTTCAAGCTGCAATTCAACATTGTACCACATAATGGTGCTTAAGAAGAAGAGGGAAACTTGAATTTTTTTCTATTAAAGTTCTGTATGCAACAGACACATATCCAGTTTTGTCTTTCTTTGCTCTTACTGGTTTTTGTTAAGCCATTTAAAAAGTAAAAGTTATATTTACTGCTTCTACAATTTGAAATGTCTTTATCATCAAAATGTAAAAGTGTACAACTAGGTCCATTCCTTAAACATGTTTACAAACAAATGTATAAGAAGAATTAGACCTTTATTAGAGTTTACTACATTATTTTCAGGATCGTGTGCCTTCCTCTTCCTGTACCAGTGTCTTCTCAGTGAGAGTGTAGTGCTTCGTGATTGGTCCTTTAAGAGTAGTTGAGTTGGTTCCTTTCAGCCCTGCTTTCAAGGAAGAGAGCCAGGGAAGAAGACACAGCTTGTGGGTGGCCTTAATTCTTCCTCTCAAGCCTTTCTTTTTCAGATGAGAATCATTCCAAGCTCACGGCTAGTCACTGAAGACAAATTATCCAGGTCCAACAGAGGTAAGACTGTGTTAACCAGTTAGACAGTGTTAACCAGTTCCAAGAGATTTTAATAGTGTTCTGAGAATCCTTTCACTTCAAATTTTATTAGAAGCTGATATTTAACACCAGATGTTCTAAATCTATTCATGTTGCAGAATAAAACATTTCTATCTAGAAAAAGTATAGTTAAGGTCAGTCATTAAACTATAGGCATAGTTTCTTGAAATTAACCCAGCTTCTTTCAAAATGACTGTCGTAGAACTAGGTTACATTTGTAAATGATAATGCACACTGTGTCATGATGATTTTACAAACACAGTAAAATTCTTTTCTCTTCCATGTTTTATTATTAAAAAAATTAAACAGTGGTAATTACAAAAATGCATAATTTACAAAAGCGCTATTTTTGTTCATAGAATTTATACATATAATTACAACACACATTTGAAAGACTAAAATTATACAAGGGCATGAATTTATTTGAAAGGCTATACATGGCAAAATATATCAATGAAGTTATAAGTTTACATAGGTATAAGAAAAATTAAATTTTAAAATATTTTCTCTATGGTATTCATGAATTTTTCAGCATATTAAAACTATAATAAACTATCTTAGGGTCCTTATAACAAGTATTAGCAGATTAAAAAGTCCATTGAATTCTAAAATGCAGTCTTTGTTGCATTCAAATGCTGCATAATCATCTGTAGAAGTACTGTGGGTAATCAATAGGAGAAAGTTTCAGTAGAAGTAAATCCTGACTGTAGCAGAATCCAACCTCTGTGTTCCTGATACATTGCTGCCCAGCTGCATTTTCTTTGGCTGCATGAGAGTGAGGACATAAAGTTATCCAGTAGGGTGTAGGGAGAGTCTCTGTGCCAGCAGCTATGCCACAGATGTCCTTGAGTCTAAATTATTTTCTCCAAGTAGGTACTCTCTTATGGCACCATCATCTTTATTGAACTGCTTCTCAGTCTCCATGACCAAAAGGTTGTTAAATCGTCTTTCCAGGACAGCACAAGCCTGTGTGTTCTGCACAGGGATCTGTAACAAGAGTGCCAGTGCATTGAAATAGAAGGTTTTGTCTAAGAATATATGTGTACCATTAATGCCATTCTCTATGAGACTGCATATTCTTTAATACCGATCAGTAAGATCCAGTGAATTACTCAATCATTGCTCCAAACAAGTACATCTTTTAAATTTTTTTTTATTTCATTCTGCCTTTGGTCTCTTTTTCTTTCCACCTCTTCTCGATCACAATTTAACCTTTGCAGGTATTGCAGGTCCTGACCCAAAAAAAGTGGGTCCTTTGTTCTCTAGGGAAAGAATTCACCAGAGAGCGCTAGGTTTAGTTGAACCAGGCAAGGCTTTTTTAGGGACTCGTGTATGAGGGAACCAGTGCTGGAAAGGAAGATTTAGCCTGGCTCCAAGAAAGGAGTTAGGAAGAAATATTTAATGGGTAGGTCCATAAAATGGGGAGGAGGAGAGCAGCATCATAAGTTGTTCTGGAATGGGCTGTGCCTGGGGACGCGCAGATAGGGTGCATTCCAACCACACATGGGGCACTCTCTGTCTCCTCCCACCAGGAAATTGAGAGATAGTAATTAGGATCTAACATTTTTTGTCTAGCAGGGCCCCTTATGATCAGTGTGGTAGGCCAAACTGGACAAGCCATGGGACAAACTGGGACAAATTGGACAAGTCCATTATTTAGTCCACCTGCTCAAAGAGGACTTGGGGCAACTCTTATCCTACTGGTTCTAAATTCCTTTTACCTAGGCTGTCTCACATAATTCCACACTGGAAACTGTTTCTGTGAAAACTCTCAAACATTTCCAGCTGCCCTTGAAGAGCTCTCTTTGCCAAGTGATCCAGCATCCAACCATCAACCAAGTATGCCATGAAAGAGCTGCAGTACTGCAAAGTGCCAGGTTGGGGAGTCACTCATTGCCCATCCACTGATGGTTCATATGCCAATATGAAGGTTGTCACTGATGTAGGAGGGATTCAGGCACCCATCAGGGACATGATTCTTGAATCACTAGCCTTCCAGAAGGTTGTTTTAGTCTTTCAAATGTGTGTTGTGCTTATATGTTGTGCAGAGGGTTACTAGTTTCAGCCTGTGCAGAGGGTTGCTGATGCAGATATCATGTTGCATCTTGGTTTTTGACAGGGAGGACACGCTAGCCTGGCTTTTCACGGTTGCTTAACAATCAGCAACATACCAGGTAGGCATCTTACCCCAGAACTCCAGCCAAATAACAGATAATTCATCTTATTATACAAAAGGTAAACCTTATCTCTGGGCTTCCTTGATCAACTAATGCTTTTTTGGGAAGTTTAGGAGTACTTTCAACCTGTCCTCACAATTTGCTGAGTCCCAAGGTATCTTGAAATGAATTTTCTGTCTCTAAAGCCCTAGCTTATCCTAATGACTCCTTGCCAGCATGTCCAGGCCTGCCCTTTTCTTTCTTGCCAAACAGGTGGCAAATAAAGACCTGATGCCCTTTTTCTCTGGGGCTCAAAGTCAAGTTTATTGTTTTCAAGTTTATTGCTGAGGTCATGCATAGAGGTGGCTTCATGCTGTGTTGCAAGGGACCATTTTTCTAGAGTAGTGATTCTCTCTTCCATGTATTCCTTTTGGCCTATGATTTCACTAGCTTCTTGTACAATTTTGTATTTATTTCTTCAGACTTGATGAGGTATTTTCTAGCCAGATCTTCCAGCTCTGCCATCAAGCTGGCGAGGACAGCCAGGCACTCTTTCATCTAACTCTGTTCTTTAGACTGTCAGTGATTTCCTGGAGCTCTACTACTTTACCAAGGTCTTTCATATATCTTAAAAAGCCATCAGAAGATATATTCCATTCATGTTTGGTGTATTTTCTTTTTCATGGTTTATGTCAAGCATCCCAACTGTTAGTGTCTTTTGTTATGATTATTCTATGAGCATGTCAATAGAGACATGCAACTCTACAGAAACAAAACAAATAACCCAGTCCAAAAAATGGGCAGAAGGACTAACAGACACTTCTTCAAAGAAGACATACAGTCTGCAAACAGGCACATGAAAGGATGATCACTGTCACTTATCATCAGGAAACTGTAAATCAAGACCACAATGAGATACCATCTCACACCAGTGAGAATGGCCCCTATAAAAAAGGCCAGAATTAAAAAGTGCCGGAGAGGATGTGGAGAAAAGGGAACCCTCTTACACTGTTAGTGGGAATGTAAACTAGTCCAGCACTTATCAAAAGTGGTATGGAGGCATCCTAAAACATAGAAAATAGAGCGACTCAGTAATTCTACTCCAAAGCATCTACTCAAAAAATTCAAAAACACCAATTTGAAAGGAAGCCTGCACTTCTGTGTTCATAGCAGCACTATTTATTGTATAAAGCCAAATTATGGAAATGCCCTAAATGACCCCAAACAGATGAATGGATCAAGAAGATGTGGTATATATACACAATGGAGTATTATTCAGAGATCAAAAAAGATAAACGCATGCCATATGCCATAACATGGATGGAGCTGGAAAGGTTAATGCTAAGTAAAATAAGTTAGAAGGAGAAGGATGAACACTGGATGGTGTCACTAATATGTGGAATATAGAGTAACTA
This sequence comes from Scalopus aquaticus, assembly GCA_004024925.1. Taxonomy (NCBI): domain Eukaryota; kingdom Metazoa; phylum Chordata; class Mammalia; order Eulipotyphla; family Talpidae; genus Scalopus; species Scalopus aquaticus. The sequence continues at coordinate 15,598 of PVIJ01015570.1, forward strand.
AACTAAGAGTCAGATAAAGACAAACTTAAAACTAACTCTTGAAAGCTGACTATAGAACTGAAGCATCCAGAAGTGGGAAGGGGTGGGGAAGGAATAAGAACAAAGGGAGAAAGAAGCATGATGGACTGTGGGTCATTTGGTGGTGGGCAATACCTGATGGGGGTATCCAAATATTACCTCAATTATAACTAAATAAGTATTAAAAAATATCAGTCAATAATTCCAAATTTGGGGCCTCCCTGATGGCTCAAGGGTTAAAGTCTCATCGCTATCAAGCTATTGGCAGCTACTGCTACATGAGTTCGACCACCCTCCCTCACCCCTAGGAAGCTTCAAATGGCGCAGCGGACCTCTCCTGCCTTGCCCGCTGCTCCCATCAGCAGTGGATTTCAGTAGATCCACCTGTTCTGTTCCTCACTCTGTCTCTGGTGAATCCTTTCACCCGCTGCACCTCTGGCCTACATCCCACTTCTTGTATGCATAAATAAAAAAATAAATCTTTTAAAAAAGAATTCTATATTTGGAAAAACTAATCTTCAAAAATGAGGAAAACATTAAAATATATCTCCATAAATGAAAACTGAGGGGGTTCAGAGCCATTAGATTTTCCTGACAAGAAGTGCTAAAGGGCGTCCTCCAGGTTGAGTTGAAAGGATGCTAAAGAGAAACTCAAGATTTTAAGAAGTTATAAATATTTCTATTAAAAGTAAATGGGCAATTATAAATCAATTATTTTGATAGTGTTGGTTTGTAACTCCATTTTTTGTATGAATGTAAAAAAGAAGTTTAATAAAAACTTTATTATTAATTAATAATTAGAGAATAGCTAAGCAAACTGTGGGCCATCTACCAGAGGGAAAACTAATGTAGAGTTTAATATAAAATGCAAAACTGTGGAAAATACTTATATAATGTGAAATTTTAAAATTCTTGGATTTTTAAAAATTTAGTATGATCGAAACTTCCAGGTGATATAAGGAAACAAAGATAAAATATTCCCAGGACCTTGGAAATATCTGTGAGTTGAACTATAAAATCAATGTACAGCATCTCAAATGGGCAAATCACCTTGAAGAAATACAATGGCTTCCAGACTGGCGGTAACTTGCTTGATATTTTTGACATATCTAAAAATGAAGGTGTCATACTCTGGTTTCTCTTCAGATTGTATTAATTTTGAAGAAATGAAGGTGTCAGTGAGTCATGGAAGCATAGAAAAGGGAGAATCTGTGACTGCCAACATGAATAGAACAGATGGGTGTGCCTTAGTTTCTCTATCTCTAAAATGGGCTTAATGGTAGTATCTACCTCATAGTTATTGTATAAAATAACACCTAGTATGGAGTAAGGCCTATGTATTATGAAGGGAGAGAATGTGGTGGTCAAGGCAACACAATCTGTCACAGTACTATTTCTCATTACCAACCAGCATCCTGGTTTTCATACCTGTTTCTCTTGAAGTAATGGGCGTGAGTCAGCCTCCTTAGTTCTACCAGTTCTGGAACACAGAGGAGATCAAGTGTCTGAGAGTGCAGGACTGAAGGCCCAGCCTGGGTTGAGATTGAAAGCACCTAGGTAATGCCACCCCACAAGGTCTCTTAGTAGCCAATTGGTTACTTTTCTTGGTGACACCCTACCTTTGACATTCCTAATCTATTCATCTTTCTAAGTTACGGAGGGAGAGGAGAAAGAAGGAATTTTTAAATATAGGTAAAAAAATTAACAGGTGTTTCTGTGGGTGAAGAATTAAGGGTGATTTGTTTTACTTTTATATACAAGTTTCCTTTAGTGAGTATATATTACTTTAATATTTTAAAAGACATTTTGAAATGACGGCTAGGTGAGTGAAAAGACAGTGGCTTGGAGGGGACAAGGATGGAAAAAAGCCCTTTTGAGGGTACAGGCTGAGGGAAAGTGTCAACGAGTTAAGCACAGAGCATGGATGCTGCAGGTCTACTTGCCCCAAAATGAAGCAGCTTCCCCAGGCAAGACGCTTTTTCTCCGCCCCCATACTCCCCCCTCCACCACAACCCTGGGCCTTGAAGCGGATAGTTATTGGCCAGCTGCGCATTTGCGTAGTTATTGCAATGGAAACTATTTGCTTGACAATTCTAAAAGTATCCTTCTATCTGCCTGTATCACTGACTGGCCCTTGAACCTTAAAGTCCTAGTCCTGAGTTCTTGAACATTCTCTCCTTACCAAATATTTGCCCGTCAACTCCTAGGTATCTGCCTTTATGCTAATTTGGGCGGCGGGTAGGTGGGGGTTGGAACCGAGGGGACATAAGAGGAGAGACTAACTTTTGAAAAATAAAAAGGTAAATGAAAATGCAAAATCGCTGTGGCCTAGGAGAGGTGACTTAGAGTTGGAAAACGTGAACGATCAATCGGTCTAATTCTCTGCCTGTCTACAGAGAGGCGAGCTTTGCGAGAAGCGCGGGGTTTGGATCAGCGGAGTTCGGCTGTGGTGGTGGTGAGGGCTGGGTCAGCAAAGGCCCAGGGGCCGGACACCCGGGACGACAGGGAGGGGAGCGCCAGGTTCTCTCGCGGCCGACAAGTCTCCCCTTCTCTCGCTCATCCCCGCCTTTCGCGCTGGCTAAGTCTTTGTCGCCTCGGTCTGGAGACCTACGTGCGCACGACCGCGCTTTCCGAAGCGCTTATACAACTGGTCCGGCCCGCGCGGGACAAGGCCGCGCTCAGGAAGGCCCGCCCGGGGCTCTCGCTTCCTCAACTCGCCCAGAGCCGCCTTCCCCAAAGGGACGACTGGCCAATTTCTGAGGAAGTCCCCTCTGGTTCGGTTTGGGTCGGAGTGAGGTGTTTAATCTGAACTTTTGAGTCAAAAGTAGAAACGGCTATAGAGACCCTGACCTTCCAACCCCTGGACACAAACGCGCCTCTTTCCCTTTACGGCTGAAGTTCCCATCGGTTCCTAAAACTAGAGGGGCAGACGACGCGGCCTCCTCCACGTCCTGCGTGCACAGCAAGCGGGGAAAACTGAAAGCGCGCGTTGAGGTGTTTGGAAAATAAGCCTCGAGGAAGAGCACGTTGCCGGGGGCGGCAGATTCTCCGCCCGGCGGGCGCGGGCGCGGGGGGCGGGCGCGGCGGGGTGGGAGCCGCTGCCGGCCCCCCAGGGCGCCGAGCGCAGCTGCCAGGACCCAGGCGGCGTGCGGCCCGCCCCCTGCTCGCGTCTCGCGCAAGGTGGGGGCGGTGCCACGGCCGTGACCTGCCGCCAGTGGCGACGCGCGAGGCTCCGGGCCGCGGCAGCTGCAGGGGTGGAGCGGAGGATGTAGCCGCCCCGCGCGGAGACCCGACGGGCGTAGGGGCGCGGGGGGGAGGCTGGGGTCTCGGGCTGCGGAGGCCGAAGTGCTCGCGGGTGGGGGGACGCTCCCGAGGCCGCCGTTGCCTGCACGGCGGCCCCAGGCCCGAGTGGTGGGAGGACTCCGCCAGGCCGGGTTCTCGGCCTTTCCACAGCCGGGGTAGAGCAGCACTGGCGTCTCCTTCCTTGGAGGACCTAGGGCCCCAGTCGTCCCCAGCTCGTTTCTCTGGAGGGGCTGGAAACGTGGCGCCATGAGGAGCCGCAGTAACTCAGGGGTCCGACTGGACAGCTACGCTAGGCTAGTGCACCAGACCATCCTGTGCCATCAAGTAAGTGAAGGGGTGTCATCTGTTATCGACAAGAGGTCGTGAAGGGGTGTCGCCTGTAACAATCGAGGACATGCATTGTGGCAGCCTAGATGGAGGCCCTGGATGAACGTGTGTGTGTGTGTGTGTGTGTGTGTGTGTGTGTGTGTGTGTGTACACCAGACTCGGGCACCCTCAGCCTGAGCCTTGGCTTCTGGGCCACCTCCTCTCCCCGAGCCTCCCCCCCCCACTCCCCCACCTCCCTACACACATTTGGGCTCCAGGGGCAGAACTGAAAGAGGTGTTGCGTTTGACACCCCCACCTAGGTTTGGGCATCATCTCCTTCCCTTCCTGCCAGTGAAGAGAGAGGGGAGCATTTGGCCATCTGAAGAGTAGTCTATTGTGAACACCTGTACTATTGATTTCATTTTTTTCTATTCCTTTCATTTTGGTTTTGCGTTGGTAGTTCATTCTTTATAACTGGAGAGTTAAAACACTACCTTTCTTTTGACAATCCCCAAATTTCGTAGGACTTCCATTAGCTCTTTCCCTTCATTCAATAAAGCATTTGCTTGCATTTGATCAGAAGAAGAGGAAGTTATAAAACAGCATTGGGGAAGTCAAAGACCAAAGTCCTAAGTAACTCATTTGATAGATTCTGTTTCCTAATATTAACAGCCTACCTCCCTGTCCTCTTTTTCTTGGCTTTGCAGAACCCAGTGACTGGCTTGCTTCCAGCTAGCTATGATCAGAAAGATGCCTGGGTCCGGGATAACGTGTACAGCGTCTTGGCTGTGTGGGGTTTGGGCCTGGCCTATCGAAAGAACGCCGACCGGGATGAGGATAAGGCAAAGGCCTATGAATTGGAGCAGGTACTCAGAATAAAAATCTGAAGAGATGAGGATAGGGGGGCTAACAGGGATGGAAGGACATATCTGAGCTAAGAGAACTGTATTTTGCCTTTCTCCACCTTCCTGGAATTATATTTCAAACAACTTTACTGTATTGTGTTGAGTTTGGTTTTGTTTTGTTTTGTTTTTTCCCAGTGGAAACTTGAAACTTGCTGATTCAGGGGGAGAGGGTACAGTCTGTTCTGGTACAGTGGGAAATCCTATGTTGGGATCTTTCCTAAAATCTATAATCCTCCTTCTAAGTAAATGTATTTTTCAGTTTCTAGCATATTTATTCTCATTGAAATGAACGTAGGGGCAGGTATTTACCATTTTACTTTTTTTTAAAAAATGATAGTATTTATGTGAGGGTAACTCACACAAATTAGCTGACCTTTCCAACTAGATAGAACAGACTGTTTAGTTCTTGATTTTTATACCCATAACACAGTCTTGATTTTTATACCACTTTAGAGTCTGTTGTGTCTCTCCTCCCTTAAAGGGGGACAAAATAAGGTCAGAGTCAGCAGAGGCCTTTAAGCCAAACTTTTAAGGCCCTTCTCTCTGTAAAGGAGCATCTTCTATAGAACCATCTGGAAACAGGATGGTATGTCCTCTTGAATGACCAAGGAAACAATCTTTGAGGCTGCATAGGACTCTTAATGTTGAAATACTCTGCTGTCAGTTGAAAGGTATATGTGGGTTTCCATTAGTGTAAATGATTCTCTCTACACCCACTATTTTCTTAAGTAGTAGCCTTCAGAGTTAGGCAATTTGAGTTCTAGTCTTCCTCTATAAATCAGAATATTGAGACGTGGTTATTTTTAAAGGCACCAACATATTTCAGGGCTGCAATCATTACAACAGGGAAGTTTTGCTGTGTTCTCTGCAACTGCAGACATTTGTTATTCCTTTAAGTCATTATTGAATGGTTCTTAGGTCCACTAGAAAAAAAAGATGGGGTTTTCCTTTAGCTCAGGAAATACAGATCAATATTTTTATGACTTATAGAAATAATATATATAGTAGTTGTATGACCTGATATAGTCAATGCAAAGATATCTAGACCCATATCCTCAAACAGAGTAGGTGAGAGGAGGGTGTCACTTGGTGTGATGAGAAGCCCTGTTGTATGAGTAGACATGTATAATTAATGCCAGCTAGTGCACCTGGATAACAAAATGACAAGTTTGGGGGAACACAGAATACAGATATTTCCCCTCATTCCTACCTCCCCATGCTTTCTATTAATTTTTTTGTGTGTCTTTTACATTACTGTATATTCCCCGTAGGTTTCCCACTACCAATTCACCAGTGAACCATCACCACAGTCCCCTGTGTTCCCCCCTCCCCCGTTCTGAGCCCCAATCCTCCCCCCTCTCTCGCTGGTTGACACTCTTGTATTTGGTTCCCCTATATTCCTGTTATAAGTGAGACCATTCGATATTTTTCTTTTTCCTTTTGGCTTATTTCGCTGAGCATGATCCCTTCTATTTCCATCCATGTTGCTGCAAATTGCATGTGTTTATCTTTTTTGAATGCTGAATAGTGTCCTGCTTTCTATTAATTTTGTCCTGACTTTGGAACTTAACACTTTGTGGTCTGCTCACGTATTAATACGTGTTCATCTAGTCTCCAGTTTTTCATGCCACGGTGGATTATTCGGAACTATTAGAAGCTATTTCTTTGATCGTACTCAGTCTAGAAGCTTTACACATTGTTTTGGTGAAAGTGTAAGGAGTTTTATGAGAGATACTACAGTTTTTTAATATCCAGTAGTTCAGGAGTTGTGTGTGTTTTATTGAATGCTTATACCATTTGTGTGGTGGCACAGAAAATGGCCGGCACACAAAGTGTTAAGGACAGAAATAACTGACAGTGGCCATTCAAGGAGCACGAAAGTGGATGGCAGTCAGACATTCTCCACCGGGTCCATGATTTCCCAGACTTGATGTTTACATTAAAGAAAATGTAGATGGGAGTAGTAGAGCTGGATGGTAATGAGAGTTGAAAGGATGTGATAGCAACCTGTGAATACGTGGTAACAAGTAGAAGATAACTCAGAACTGAATAAGGTCTCCCCACAGAGTGAGGTGGTTGTGTTAAATGTTTTCTATAACAAGTATATTAAAGGATAGACTCTTTCATTAGGGTCAAAGTAATGATAGAGATTTTCTTTTGGCATTGCAGTCGGTCTCATTACTTTGTGATAAGTAATTCATCCTCTAAAAGATGATAAAATCTTGTGCTGCCTTTTTTCTTTTCCCCCTCCCTTCTCTCTCCTCTCCTCCCCCTCTCCTCTTACTTTTTCCCTTGTTATGTAAGCAAAGGGGATCCTTTGTAGACAAAAATTACTTAAGGGGACTCTCCCAGGGAAACACTTTATTTCCCCCTCAGTAAAAGGCTTTATAAAGAGTTGGAACATTATTTAATACTTTGCCTCATCATATTTGTTACTTGTAGTCTCACTTGAATATTTTGAAGGAGTAACAGAGTGAAGTGTCTCCCAGTAGATTAGTTTTCAGGGTTTTCCTGAAGCCACCACTGAGGCAGCATTGCTTGGAGTTAACCTGGTTGGATTCCTTTTGGAATGTGAAACAAAAAGCACAGTAAAATGGATAAGCTATTTGATGCTGTGGTCTTACAGAATATATTGCCTACCCATACCACAGTGATGCGCCCTTCTAGTATCCTGTAGTATCAGTAGTATAGTATATTATTACTGTACCATATATTTATAATTAATTATTATTGCTCTATTATGCCAATTAGTATAGTATTATAATTAGTAATTAGAATTTTAGATTGTTATGATTCAAAAACTGCTTTAGAAATTGCTGAGTCCTAGTAAGAGAAATAATGATGACCTGAGCTTGAGAGTGTTAGTGTATTTTTATTTTCATGGAAGAGTACTTGAGTCGCACTAACAATTTACCTTATACATATTCTGAATTGAAGTTCACTTTATTCTTTAGGGGAAATGTCCAGATAAATATTTCTGTGGATTCTTGAAGATAAATCTTTGCTAGTTTAGAAAAAATAAAAGTGATGCTGTTGGCCTTTCTAGGCCATGGAATGTATTTTATATCCTCATTGTTTTACATTTTTTATCTGATTTGTCCCTTTTCTCTGGGTAGAATTTCCTCTAATAGTTGGCTTATTTTTACATAAATCAGTTAGCACTCAGGTTTTTCTTTTTTTAACCAGAAGGAGTCATAAACTGCAGCTTTTGATTCCACTTTTAGCTACAATCTGCTCTTCTGTGTACCTATAAAGTAAATGCCATGTAAATAGGAACCCAGGGTAGGGTTACTTGTTCTCAAAAGGTCATGTACCAACTGCAGTTGCTGAGTAAGTGTTCTTGCATCTAGGGATGTTTATAACAGTCTTGTTTCCATTCGTTTCTGCAGAGTGTAGTGAAGCTGATGAGGGGACTGCTGCACTGTATGATCAGACAGGTATAGTATTGTTCACAACTCCCTCTCTAATAAAAGCATGTTGTAATAGCATCTCTATTCTATAGGGAATGGTTATAACATATTTTTTTTCAATTTCACAAATAGTACATTACTAATTTCAGAAAATTGTTGAATTGTGGGGGGAAATGTCACCCATGATTTCAGCACTTGGTGCCACTGGAATGTTTCCATTCAGTCTCTTTTTTCCCTCTACAATGGATTTTTAAATATGTTTTATCACTGCTGTACATGCAGTTATGTATATTGAGTAAAATACAGGCCTGTGATCCTTCATCTGACACCCTTGGGACCAGATAAATTTTAGAATTCAGAATTTTTCATGCTGTATATTTAGCATGTGCTACATACTGTATTATGCCCTCAGCAGGTCCAGAACAGCACTCCCTCAAAAGCCATTGTTCTCTCTATAGAGAAACATGCATTTTCACACTAAGTGTAAATAAAGATTACAAAAAGGTCCATATCAACTTGAATCAGGTATTGTCACCAAGTGGACTTTGGGGTAAAAATTAGAGGAAAAATCTTGGGAAGTGTTTTGGAGTTTGTAAGATTGGAGCTAAGGGACCGGGACTTCTATCTCCTTGCAGAAAAAAACTTTTATGTTTTTCTGACCTTTAATGAAATTGAGTGTCCTTTCATGTATAGATTGAAAATTTGCAGTTCCTTTTCTGAAAAAAGTTGTCTTTTTCTTACTTGCTTCAGGAGTTCCTGTACATTATGGATATTAATCCTTTGTCACATACACTGCAAATCTATTTTAGCAGTCTATAGTTTATGTCTTCAGTTTATGATATTTTTTCCATTCAAAAGTGTTTTACTTTTATCCCAAGAGATCTTAATGCATATTGCAGACATTAGATCTGAAATGATTTTCTTGAGATTTTATTGAAAGAAATTGAGGCCCAGATTGATAAAGCGGCCACCCATAGGCACTCAAGTAGAAGGAAATCAACTTCAGACTTCTGTGCTCTCTCTGTCTCATGACCATGGTTTCTTCCTGCCAACCCCCCTTGCTGCTATTTTTGTATTTAAGGTATTTGTATTTTCTACTGTACCAAATAGGCTTATAAAGTCACTAATTCCATAAATCATATTAAAAGATCCAATAGTTACTATCCTATATCAGATACACACATATCAAATCTATTTTCTCCATTGCAGAGTGTTTCCTTTCTGGCCTCTTTCAACTTTTTATATCTTTTTTCTGTCACTCCATGTATCTCCACCTAGCTCTTTTCATTACTCCTTCAAAATATATATCCTTTTGTATAATTTACCTCAAAATTCCTACCTCTGTTTCATGAACAAATGTATCTTTTTCATTACTCATATCTTACTAAGTTGTTCTCACTCAATTACTAGAGACAAAACAACTATGTAAAAAAAATGGAAGACAGGTAATGGGTAGGAAAAGCTTGTTTTGACTGATATTCTAATTAAATTGCTTAAATTAAAAAAATAGCAACAACAGACTTTCAAGTTGTATTAGTATAGGAAAAAAGAGATAGCAATGCATTTTAATCATTTACAATTGCCTGATGACCGAATGCAATAATGTGTTCAGAGTACTATCAAAATATGGTGTATAGGTTGATTTTTATACATATCTTTCTTTTACTGTTTTTGTTTCCTTCAGGTGGATAAAGTAGAATCCTTCAAGTATAGCCAGAGTACCAAGGATAGCCTCCATGCCAAGTATAACACCAAAACTTGTGCTACTGTGGTGGGTGATGACCAGTGGGGACACCTGCAGTTGGATGCTACCTCTGTGTACCTGCTCTTCTTAGCACAAATGACTGCCTCAGGTTAGTACAAGGACAGAAATTCCAGAGCCTTTCCGGCACATGTGACTTCTTTAAGGTGTTGACCCGAAAACAACATACCTGTTTACATTGCTCAAAGATGCACATTGGAAACAATATTTTGCAAATTTTATTTTATATCTTTGAGGCCTAGTTAATATTTTACACTGAGAAACAAGTCTGGGGTACTAAATAATATTTTTAAAAACTAAGAACCAGGGAAGCTGTTGTAGGTTTTCTCTAGACAGGTATTTTTCTTTTATTAATCCTCAGTTACCATGAGATTGGAAAGAAGAACTAGGGATTATTGCTTGTTATTATACTGTACACTGACAAACTTGTAGTTAGTGCCAACATAAATTGAATTACCTACTTTATACTGCTCTGTGAATATATTATAAGAAAGGCCATGTTTTTAGGCATCTAAATTATATTAAGAGAATTAATTTAGGAGTCAGAATCCAAATCTCTATTTCTTATTATTGAATTATAAGCCCTTTTCAGATGAGTTTATTACCTTTAGATGCTTTACCTGAAAAAGGGAAGTGTGAGAAATAGCATAATTTCCCTTTATTTCTCTTCAGTTGGGGAGGACTATGAATCCAATTATACTCAGCTTAAAAACTAAACAGGACCTTTGCCAGATCATCCTGATTAAGTAAATGTACTTCTCACAATACCACACTTTTTACATTTCAATTTCTTTATCTTCCTGTCTCGTTATAGTACTCTTTGGTACTAAGGGTACAGGATGGAAATTCCCCCAGAATATTCTTTTCCTTTCCTTCTGTGAATAAATACCTGATAATAAAGCCTTTCTCCTCTTCTAGGACACAGCCTAGAAGCTGAATAACCTTTTCTTGAAATTATAAACTAGCCACCCACTTATTTCCTCCATGAATATTGTATGTTTAAGGTTTTATTTATTTAAAAAGAATGGCAGTTATAACTCCATTTCTAATATTTTTTTAATGCCAAACCTGGAGTGTTTTTCTACAAAGCAAACAATGTTTAAATCTCTCTTATAGTTTTTCATTTTGAATTCAGAAAGGAAGCAGAAATACGCTAAGGAGGCTTATGAGAGACATTTGCTCATTCAACAAATGTTTGTTGATTCCTGACTTAACATTTGATTTTCAACCCAATGAGCTGACTCTGATAGGTACTTGGAATATGTTAGATATATTTGATCAGGACTTTGAAGAGTAAGTAGAAATTAACAAGTCGGAAAAGGGAAGGGAATAGAATGACTACTGTACAGAATTTTTAAAGGTATTGGTCACTAAGGTAAGACTAAGTAACTTCTATGGTTAGAGTGTGAGATAGACCTTGAAAAATAGATGAAGCTAGAAAGTTAGAACTAGCTGTTAAGGGCCTGTGTACCTTGCTAGATAGTTTGGAGTTTAGTCTGTAGTTAGTAGACAACCACTCAATCAAGAAAGTTTTAGATGATTCATTCCAGTTGTAGGAAGATAGGTTGGGTGGGAAAGGAAATTAAAATGGAAGACCAGATAGGAGGTTACTAAAATACTTTAGGTAAGAAATGATGTTGAGCTTATGTAAGGCACTTGTCTTAAGGATCAAAAGAATGGAAGTGAGAGATAATCAACAGGTAGAGTATAAAAGATCTTCATGGAAAATTTAGCAATTCTCTGCATGTTTTTGAAATCTTAAATATCGGCTTTGGTTAAAAGAGAAGCTTTAGACAAAAGCTGACTGTAACTTATGATATGTTGGCATGGGCAGCTCCATGTACTCTCTTTCCCCCCAAAATAATCATAAATGGTAAAAATTGAAACACCAACTGAAGAGAGCACAGTGGACTATGGCTGAGGACTATGGGTGCTTCGGTGGTAGGAAAACTGTGGTGAGCACACCTGAGGAGAGAAATCCTATATTGTGAAAAGACAAATAAGGGTATAAAATAATGATATGTCATTAATAAAAATAAATAAAAATTAAAAAAATAATATCTGAAAAAACATTTTAGATGGTGTGAGTCTCATAGTAAGTGATCAGTTAACTATTAATAATAAAAAAATAAAAATAAAAGACCAACCACTTACAGTCACCAAAAATTGTTCTTAAGGGCAGGCAGAAAGTGGAGGAACATTTATTCAAGGAAACTTAAATCTTGGTAAAACAAGCATGAGTGTGATATTTGAGCTACAACCTATTTCCTTGCCCCAAGCTCAACATGACAGATGTACTACTTGAGGTGGATGCAGCCAAGAATACAGGACTCCCTCTTCTCTCTAGCTTCCAGTCTAGGACTATAATAGCTCCCAGAGATAGATAGGTTGCTGGCATTTCTCATCCTCCCCAGCTCTGAATTGCAGAAGTTCTTATTTAGGTAGGAATAGCTGAGAGGTCTGGAACTCTCTTCCTACCCTTCAGTTCTACTTTTGGCATGGAAGTTTAACTCCAGGCAGAGCTGGTCAAGAATGCTAGGCCCCACTTACACCTGGCCCACCTTACTAGTATTATGGAGGTTTCACATTGGGAGAGACAAGGTGAGAAGATCAGAAACTACCATCCCACCCTGCATCCTGTTTGTAAAGCAGGGGTCTCAGTCCTGGAGAACTGATTACAACTCACTTTGGCGCATTCACACAGAAATGTTTTCTTAGGTCAGAGGCAGGTCACAGGTCAGAAAGCTCCATAACTCTTCTCAAAAGTACTGACTTTATTTGGAACAGAGTATGGGAAAGTTCAAGCCTAAGGACACTGCACTCGGAAAAACAATGCTGATTTTTGCTTTAAGCTGTTAAGGGGCGGCTGAAGCTCAATAAAAACAACAATCTAAACAATCTAAACAGACTAACCAGGAATGTTAACAGAGAACCAAGGAAAGAGACAGCTAAAAGTACATCCCCTCCAGTAAGCAAAAGTGTCAAAGGACTGTCCGTAAACACAACCTGAAATGGGACTTAAAATTAACTTGATGAGACTGTGAAGCAATTAATGCATTGTTCAAAATCATAGCGCAATCAGCTGGCAATTAGTGGAGATTAAGAGCTGGGTAGGATACCAACAGAGGCAGGTACTTAATAGATAATGGAAAGACACAGTAGCTAAAACTAAAATCACTGACTTCCTGGAGTGACAGTGTGCATGACCAAGGCTATAACCTCTGAAAAACTAAGTCAGAGGTTGTATAATGTGTGTGTGTGGGGGAATAGATTTTACTGAAATAGTCCAGCAAGCCCCAGAGAGGAAGCTATCAGTATCTATAAAGTTCCTACAACATATTATCTAAAATAACCAGTTTCCAACAAAAATTTATGAGACATGTAAAGAAACAAGAAAATCTGAGCCAACACAAGAAAAAAAGGCAGATAGCAAAAATTTCCTTTGACAGGAAGCATATGTTTAATTTAGTAACAAAGACTTCAAAGCAGTTACTATAAAATACCAAAACATCTAAAGGCCATCAAGCTTAAAGAAGAAACATATGATAAAAGTATTTCATATATTTTTATGAATATGAGTAAAGATATAAAAAGGAACCTAATGGAAATTCTGACACTGAAAAGCATAGTAATTAAAATGAGAAATTCACTAGAAAGTCTCAGTAGATTTGAGCTGACAGAAGAATCAGCATACTTGAAGATAGATCAATAGAGATTATGCAGTCTGAAGAACAAAGAGAAGGAAAATAATAAAGAAAAATGAATAGAGTCTGAGAGGAATATAGGATACCATTTAGAGCAGCAATTCATGAATAGTGAGAGTACCAGAAGGATAGTAAGGAGCAGAGAATATATTCATTTAAAGAAATAATGTCTGAAAACATACCAAATTTGATGAGAAACATTAATTACATATCTCAGAAGCTCAGTGATCTCCCATGATTTCTGGGTGTGGATAAACAGATCAATATCCAAGTATATCATAGTTAAAATGTCAAAAGCCCCAAACAGAACATCTTCAGCAATATGAGAAAAATGATTTGTCACATATAAGGGAACCCTAATAATAATATCAGCTAATTTCTCTTCAGAAAAGAGGAAGTCAGCAGGTAGTAGAATGATGTGTGCAAAGGACTGAAAAAAAAAAAGAGCTGTTAACCAAGAACCTTATATACAGCAAAACTATGTTTCAAAAAATGAAGTAAAAAACATATCCCCAGATAAATGTAAATCCGAGAATCTGTTGCTAATAGGCCTACTTAATGAGCATTATTAAAAGTTCTTTGGACTGAAATCAGGTGACCCTGGACTGTGATTCGAATCCACACACAAAAAAACAGACCACTGGTAAAATTAGCTGTAAAATACAATATAATTGCATATTTCTTCTTTTTTATCTTAACTGATTAAAAATTGATTGTATAAAACAAAAAATGTATTGTTGGATTTATAGTATATAAAAATGTAATATATTTAACAATAACAGAACTAAGGAGGTGGTTTGGAACAAGCTATGTTGAATTAAACAAATGATACCAGATGGTAACGCAATCCACAGAAACAAATGGAGAGGACCAGAAATGCTGCGTTAGAAGTTTAATATAAGAAATATAAATTTATAATTTCTCTTAACTTCTTTAAAAGACAAAGTTGTGTAAAGCAATAATTGTAATGTATTGTTGAGTTTGTAACATATATACATGAAAAGGAGTAAAAAGATACTTTCACAGCAACCATAAGAAAGCTAAATTAGTTAAAACTCATCTCACAAAGAATAGACCTTAAAATAAAAACTGTTACTAATATTGAAGAGGGGTCATTTTAGAATAATATAAAAGGTTCATTTCATCAGGAAGGTATAACAATTAAATACATAACAATAGAGTCCCCAAATACATTAAAGAAAAGCAGGCAGAACTGATGGTAGAAATAGACAATTTAACAATAGTCAGAGACTTCAGTACCCTAATTTCAGTAATGCATAGAATTAGGCAGAAGATTAGCAAGGAAATAGAAAACTTAAACTAACTAGACCTAACACATACCTATAGAATGCTTCATCCAACAATAGGATACATGTTCTTTCCAAATATACATGAGGTATTCTCTGATATACACTGTATTGTAGGACATAAAGTAAGCCTCAATACATTTAAAAGGATTAAAATCACAAAGCTATCTTCTGTTAAAATGGATTACTTGAAATCAATAACAAAAAATTTGGGATACTTACAACTGTGTGGAAATTAGACAGCACAGTCCTAATTAGCCAATGTGTCAAAGAACAATCACAAAAGAAATTAGAAAAACTTTGAACTGAAGGGAAAGTAATACACAACATACCAAAACTCAGGGGAGGCAGGAGAAACAGTGTTTAGAGATAGAGTTTATAGCTTTAAATACCTATATTTAGGAAAGAACGACCTCAGATCTGTAATTTAACCTTGCACCTTAAGACACTGGAAAAAGAAGAGAAAATTAAACCCAAAGCATGCTGAAAAAATGAAATTGTAAACATTACAACAAAGATTAATGAAATGGAGAAAAACAATAGAGGCTATCCACAAGCCCAAAATTCCATGCTTTAAAAAGATCAACGAGGGCCTCCCCGGTGGTGCAGCGGTTAAGCGCTGCGCTGTGGAGCTGTTGGCAGCTGTGATGCGAGTTCGACTTCCGGCAGGGGAGATTCCCACATGGCGCGGCAGACTTCTGCCTCGCGCGCTGCTCCCCTCAGTAGTGTATTTCCGTCGATCTGCCTGTTCTGCTCCCCACTCTGTCTCTGGTGAACCCTCTCGCCGCTCCACTCCTCTGGCCTATACCCCAGCTTGTATGCATAAATAAATAAATCTTAAAAAAAGAAAAAAATGAAACCCTATACTATGAACTGAATAGAGATATAGACCAATAGTTACACACACACAAAAATTAAAAAAATAAAATAAAATAAAAAGATCAACGAAGTTAACAAAACTTTAGCTTGACTGACCAAGAGCAAAAGGGAGGACTCAAATTACTAAAATCAGGAATAAAAGAGGGGACATCAGGTAGAACTTTACAGAAATATAAATCATTAATACTGTAAACAAGTGTTTAATAGCAAACTAGATAACTGATGAAACAGGGAAATTCCTAGAAAGACAAACTACTGAATCTTACTCAAGAAGCAGAGGAAATCTAAATAGAACTATCATAATTAAAGATAATATAAAGATAAAAGAGTAATATAAAATTCTCACAAAGAAAAACCCAAGCCAGGATAGCTTCACTGATAAATTCCACCAAAAATTTATTTTTTTTTATTATTTTTTTCTATGATTTTATTTATTTATACATACAAGCTGGGGTACAGGCCAGAGGCGTGGGGTGGCGAGAGGGTTCACCAGAGACAGAGTGGGGAGAGAACAGGCAGATCAGAAATACACTGCTGAGGGGAGCAGCAGGCGAGGCAGGAGAGGTCTGCTGCACCATGTAGGATTCTCCCTGGCTGGGCATTGAACTTGTGTTGAGCGCTGCCGACAGCTCCACAGTGCAGCGCTCAACTGCTGCGCCAGCAGGGAGGCCCTCTACCAAAAATTTAAAGAACTAAGACCAATTCTTCACAAATGCTTACAAAAAGCAGAAGAGGAAGTAACACTTACAAAGACATTATATGAGGCAAGTATTTTTTAAGATTTATTTATTTATGCATGCAAGCTGGGGTATAGGCCAGAGGCGTGGGGCGGCGAGAGGGTTCACCAGAGACAGAGTGGGGAGCAGAACAGGTAGATTGCCAGAAACACACTGCTCAGGAGCAGCGGGCGAGGTAGGAAAGGTCTGCCATGCCATGTGGGAATCTCCCCAGCCAGGCATCGAACTCACGTCGCTGCTGCCGACAGCTCCACAGCGCAGCGCTTAACCGCTGTGCTTAACCGCTGTGCCACCAGGGAGGCCCTATATGAGGCTAGGATTAGTGATACTAACAACAGACAAGGTGACATCATGAGGAAGCTACAAACCAATACCTTTTATGAATATGTATTATAAAATCTCCAACAAAATACTAGCAGACTAAGTCCAACAATATATAAAAAGGATTTTACACCATGACAAAGTAATATTTATTCCAAGAATACAAAGTTGATTTAACATCTGAAAAATACATTATGTCAGTGGAATAAAAGACAGAGCCAGTCATCTCACTAGATATCGAGAAAGCATTTGACAGATCCAGTACCTTTTCATGATAAAAATGCTGAACAAATAGGAAATAGAACTTACTCAATCTGATAAAGAGCATCTACAAAATGCACAGCTCACATCATATTTAAAGGAGAAAGAATAAATGCTTTCCCCCCTACGATCAGAACTAGACAAGGATATTAACTCTCACCAGTTGTATTTAAAATTATACTGGCAGTTTTAGCTAGGGCAAATAGGCAATAAACATAAACTAAAAATATCAGATAAAGGAAGAAGTTTAACTCTCCATTTGTAGATGATAAAGTCTTATATATAGAACTCCTAAGGAATTCACATAAAAGCTAAATCAAATTCAGGAAGGTAACTGGATAAAAATATGCACAAATCAATCATATGGACTAGAAGTGAATACCCCAAAGATGAAATTGAGAAAATAATTCCTATGACAATAGTATAAAAATGAAATATTGAAGAATAAATTTAGCAAAAGTAATATAAAACAAATTAGGTAACTTTCATGAAACAGAAATTCCTAGAAAGATACAAACTACTAAATCCTATAAAGTTTAAAACTTGAAAAATTAAAGAAATAAATAAAAAGTCACCCTGTGTTCATGGATTTAAATACTTAAGATGACAACATTTCCCAAATCAGTCTATAGATACAACGCAATTCCTATTAAAATCCCGGATGTCTTTGCATAATTGAAAGGTGATCCTTAAAATGCGTATGGAAATCCAAGGGACCCAGAATAACCAAAATAATTTTGAATAAGAACAAAAGTGGAGGGCTTAAACTTCCTGATTTAGAAACTTATTTCAAATCTGCAGTAGTCAAAACTGTGTGCTGCTGGCATATGAATAGACATATAGAGCAGCAGAATAGAATTCAGAGTCCAGAAATAAACCATCAAATTATAGTCGGTTGATTTTTGACACAGGCACCAAGATAATTCACTGGGGGAAAGAATAGTCTTCTCTATACATGGTGCTGGGAAAACTGGATATTCACATGCTGAAGAATGACTAACACCATGACTGCTAACACCATGAACAAAAATTAACTCAAAATTAATCTTGGACCTAGGTGTAAGAGGGAAAACTAAAGAAAAGATACTGTATTAATCTGCTAGGGTTGCCATAACAGAAGATAGGATGGGTGGCTTATACAGCAGAAATTTATTTTCTCACACTTCTGGAAGTTGGTAGCCCAAGATCAAGGTGTTGGCAGGGCTAGCTTCTGGTAAGAGCTCTCTTCTTGGCTTATGGACAGCCGCCCTCTCCACTGTGTCCTCACCTGGCCTCTTCTCTGTATATGTGTACTCCTGATACCTCTTATAAGGACACTAGTCCTATCACAGTAGGGCCGCATCCTTATCACCTCATTTCCTCCTTGTAGACCCTCTCTACAAATACAGTCACATTGGGGACTTGGGTCTTCAACATGTGAATTTTGGAGGGACATATTTGACTTAATAATACTTAAGAGGAAAATCTAGGACTGATTCTTACTGACCTCAGATTAGACAAAGCCCTGTTAGATCACACCAAAAGTCTTAAGTAACAAAAGGAAAAATAGTCGAATTGGAATTTACCTACTTCTTGCTTAATTTTTAGTTTTTAGACTCTCTCTATGCTAAAAAAAAATATGTGGGTTATCTCACTTAGTTGAAGTCTAGCCTAGGACTGATTTGTGGTCTTGATTTTATGGTTTAAGAATCAAAGTGCCTTCCATCATTCCTGAACAGGATAAGATCATTTGGGAGCAGTGGGGTTTGTTAGTCACTAACTGTCTATAAAGCCTTTAGTGATTACTGTATGTCTTTATTCTCTCTTTCCTCAGGACTTCATATCATCCACAGTCTAGATGAAGTCAATTTCATACAGAACCTTGTGTTTTACATTGAAGCTGCATATAAAACTGCTGTAAGTGCTCATTTTGGGATAGATTTTAGACATACGATGTTTTTAAAATACTGGGCAACCTTTCCTTCTCTTAATGCTGCCTCTCATAGTGCACCAATCTATAAGGCTTCTGGCAGAAATTTCCTTCACCCTCTTTCTTTGCTAAGTTCTGTCGTTCTCTGACTTCCCCGTGGAGTTAAAGAAGCAATAGAATCAAGATGCTATGTTTTCATTTTTTTCAAACTTTTTAATATCTCATGTTTATGTATTTGGCACCTTGGGGCTAAACTGTGGTGTTATTTTAATGGTTTATTGTGTTAAGTGGGAACAAGAAGGTTAGGGAGTATTATGGACCAGTTAACTATTTTGAATCAAAATTTACTTCTGTTTAATTTTATCTATAGACATTAATCAGTACTTGCTATAGTTACTTCTAACAAATAGAGTTATATTTTCTTACAACTAACATATGAGGTAGATTTACAGTAAATCAAGTATTTAACATCTTCCCTCTCAGAGATACTGTCTTTTATTATATGGTGATCATTGAATTGAAAATGGCTGTCATAAATACTACAGTTTTTTTTAATACTACAGTTTTTTTAAAGTTGTTTTAGGTGGAATGATAAATCTGGAACCTGTTCCTCTGTATTTTTCAGAGGAATAGGTCTAACATATTTGATTCAAAAAGACTTTTTTTTTTTTTTTTTTTTGCCGATTGCTTTACCTGCAGGGTTCTCTGACCTCTCCCTTTCAACCAAGGCTTGCAAGCAGTAGAAGTAATGCTATTTGTGCTTTCTCATACTCTAGACTGCTGCACAAACCAGGATTTATGCCAAGTTTGGGAGCAGGCGGGATTAGCATGCAATAAACATGACTTGTCTTCCTAAAGTTTTGCTTTAACTCAGATATTTTACATGGGAAGTAATTTAAGGTAGATACAGTAATAAATATAGGTAGGTGAATGCGTCAGTGTGTGGGCATATGCATGCAAATGCAGCTGTGCATGCATGTGTGCACATGGGTATTTGTGTATTTCCAAGTTCTATTCAGTGAGAGGGCCGACAAGCAATAGCACTACAGTGACAATGAGCAGCAGTGCCCAGATTGTGGAGTCTATCTATCATTCTCTAAGTAAAGAAACCAGTGTTCCTTTTAGAATTGTTTCTAGTTTGGTTCTAGGGCCGGGGCAGGGAATATACAAGATGAGATTGTAGCATCTTGTAGTGCCAAAATTTTTTTTTGGATTATTTTTTAATATAATATTTATTTTTGTTATTCGTATCTTTTACATTATTATGTATTCCCCATAAGTAACCACCACCTGCTCACCCGTGGAGCCATCACCATAGTCCTCCGTGCTCCCCTCCTCCCCCCTCTTGAGCCCTCCCCCTCCCCTCCTTCCCTGCTGAATGTTGCTTTCTTATTTGGCTCCCCTATATTCCTGTTATAAGTGAAACCATTCGATATTTTTCTCTTTCTTTCTGGCTTATTTCACTGATCACGATCCCCTCTAGGTCCATCCATGTTGCTGCGAATTGCATGTGTTTGTCTTTTTTGAATGCTGAATAGTATTCC